>BQNB010153515.1:0-11423 GCA_026074375.1 Tanacetum coccineum
ATGATATCTCTATTTGCTCAATCAGAAATAAGGAGTACGAGGAACACCTTAGGCTTATCTTGGAATTGCTTAAGAATAAGAGATTGTACGCCAAATTCTCTAAGTGCAAATTATGGCTTCTAAAAGTACAATTTCTTGGCCATGTTGTTGATAGTCAAGACATTCACGTCGATACCGCCAAGATTGAGTCAATCAAGGATTAGACAACGCCTACGCCTCCAACGAAGATACGAAAATTCTTAGGTCTTTCCAGTTATTACTGACGATCTATCGAAGGTTTCTCTAGGATATAGAAACCTCTAACCAAATTGGCTCAGAAATGCGTGAAGTTTAATTAGGGAGAAAAAAGAAGAGGAATCCTTCCAACTATGATGTAGAAACTTTGTCGTGCTCTGATTTTAGCATTTCCCGATGGAACGAAAAACTCTGTGACTTATAACGCCTCACATAATGGATTTGGTACCACAATAATGCAGAAAGAGAAGGTGATAGCTTACGACTCTCGACAACTGAAAGTTAATGAGAAGAATTACCCGACACACGACCTAGAATTGGGAGAAATAGTGTTTAGTTTCAAGATTGAGGAACACTACATGTATGGCACAAAGCATACCATGTTTATAAACCATAAGATCTTACAGTTCATACTAGATCAAATGAAATTAAACGTGTGACCACGTAGATTATTCAATGATTACAATTGTAAGATTCGGTATCATCTTGTAAAAGCAAACATTGCAGCAGATGCGCTAAGCAGAAAGGAACGAGCCAAGCCTCTCAGGGTGGGAGCCTTAGTGATGACTATAATTCAAACCTACCGCTACAGATTCACAAGGCACAAGTAGCATCTCTCAAGACTGAGAATGTTAAGGATGAGAACCTTCATGATATGGACAAGGAGTTGAGACTAGTCTTGATAGAACTCCCTGCACTAGGAGCAGGAGTTGGTTGCCACGCTTTAGAGACGTAAGAGAATTGATCAGGAATAAGCCACATAAACCTAACTATTTAATCCACCCTAGAATCGGATAAGACATATCATAATCTTAAGCAGTTTCACCAATGACCCGATATAGAAGCAGGCATCGCCACCTAGGTCAGCAAATGCATGACGTGTTTAAAGATGAGGGACGATTATCAAAAGCCATCCGGTTTACTGGTACAATCAGAAATACCTCATTGGAAATTAAAAAAAATATGGCCATGGATTTTATCACAAGACTACCAAAGAAAACAAGCAGTACGACACTATTTGGGTAATTGTGATCATCAAAAAGAATTATGCCAACGTGAGACGTAAACCCTTAGAATTTCAAATTAGAGATAAGGCCATGTTGAAAGTATCACCTTGAAAAATAAGTGATACGTTTTAGCAAACGGGGAAAGTTGAATCCTAGATATATCAAACCTTTTAAGAATCTAGCTAAAGTAGGAACCATTGCTTTTAGACTCGAACTTTTACAACAAGTAAGCAAGGTTCATAGTACATTACAAGTGCTAAACTTAAAGGAGTGTTGGTCTAACGAAACACTCGCCTTTCCGCTGAATGAGACTTAAATCAACTACAAGCCCCATTTCATCAAGGAACCGGTTGAGATTATGGACCAAAAGCCAAACATTTGAGGCAAAGTCGTATTTCTATCGTCAAAGTTCGTTAGGACTCGAGAAGGGATCCCGAGTTTACCTGGGATAGTGAAGATCAATTTCCAAAGAAAAACCCTCCCATGTTTTCAAAATCTGTACCGGTACTCAATGTCACGTCTTAAGCTTTGAGGACAAATCTCTTTTAACGGGGAAGGGATGTCACAACCCAAAAATTTCCGATCAATATTTTAGCTGTTTCCGTTTAGTAATTTGAAATTTTTAATATTTTTTTTAATTTTTACGTTTAACCAGGAAGTTGTCCCGCGTTTATCTGAGAATCATTGCCGGAAGCGATCCGTGTATCCAATCATCGTAGTATTTCGTCAGTAGACGCGTTTTTACGTTTTTAATTGATATTTAAAATTTTTGAAAATTTCATGAAGTCATTATTCATTGTTGTTATTTGCGTGTTCCGAATACAACAAGTAACATAAGTATATGCATGAAACCCTTGAAATTAAATCAAATAGAGCACTATGTTTCCTAGAATATTGGAGACCAAAATGGTCCCCCCTCCCTTACTCATACTCAACCGAATACACACACATATGCACATGGGATACAAATTTGAAATTTGAAATTCTAGGAGACATGGATCCACTATTCTAGCTTAGTACTAGTCCTTCCTTGATTCTTATTAGAGGATCATTTTGGTCCCCGTTTGTTCTTTGTCTCCACACCAGCCACACACACACATGCACACATATTGTGTGATTTTGAATCTTAGCCTACAAGTTAAGCTTGTCTTATAACTATCATTCATTCATTCATTTCTCATTACTTTCTCACACTAGAAAAATAAACACACACATCCTCTTTCCTTCCCCTCTCTTGTTCGAACCATCAAACACACATACACATTCTTATTTATTTTCAATCTTTGATCAAAACCATTTGAAGATAAAGTGTTCGGGTTGATATTCGGGTATCTTATAAACAACGTTTGGGTTGTTTTAGTCTCTAATCATCCACTAATCCTTCTTTTCGTGTAAGTCATCAAATCTTTATAAAACTTGTACTTTTATGATCATCTATATGCATATATACTAGTTGTACAAACGGATTATCAAAGTTTACATTTTTAAACTACGTAAACCTTAAAAGGTTGTATATTGGTTCGAAAATGAGTAAAGTAAATATAAGGAAATCATAGTTTTGTGATCGTGGTTATTTTCGTATAATGAAAATGATAACTTATGGCTTATTTTGTTCGGCTTATTTAAATAAGCTTTTGGGAAAGCTTATTTGATCTTATTTGAGCTTATTGGGCTCATGTTTGGTTCGACCCAATAAGGGTAACCACAAGGAAATGTTGTTCGAACTTTTTGACTTGGCTTATATTTTATTCGGCTTATTTCTTGCTTATTTTGAAAGGACAAAACATTTAGCTTATTTGGCTTAATAAATAAGCCCAAATAAGGCTTCATGGGCTTATAAGCCGCGTCCCACACAAGAAGCCACGAACCACGAGCTTAACCAATAAGCTTTGGGTTCGGCTTATATTATTTTGGCTTATCAAGAGCTTATGATAGCTTATTGATGGACCAAGAACTTATTTGATACCTTTTTGCATATCGGACTAGTTATAAAGGATTTTGATTGATCGAACATTGTGAAATGCAAATTGAAAATGACTTTGGAAAATGTGTAAACACGAACGGGTCATGCTGAAATCTTATAAAAATTATATACTTAGGGTAAATTATGAAAATATATTTTTATAAACTTTTCCGAATAACATATTATTTATAAATAATAAATAATATATATATTTCACCGTATAAATAAATCAAAATACTTATTTACGTTTTCTACTTACGTATTTAATTTAATAACCGACATTTAAGCGTGCTTGTGTGAGGGAAGCACTAACATGGGTGACCTGTCGGGAAATGGATAAATTAAAGATATAAAAACATTATTATCAAAAGGTTTTAAATCAATATTTGGGTTTATTGGGTAAAGAGCCGAACAATACAATTAATATATATATATATATAATACTCAAATTTAAATATATAGTTTTATATATTTAATATTACTGTACACCAACAACCACATTACGATCACTAACGTTTTATTAACAAAGTATTTTATGCACCTACAAAAGTGGATGCATCTCCCTTTAAATTCTCCCCTTTTATTTTAAATGTGTGGTCAGAATTACTTCTCACCATTCTCATTTTAAGTATTCTTCTCATTGGATCCCTTCCCTATATATATATATATATATATATATATATATATATATATATATATAGAGAGAGAGAGAGAGAGAGAGAGAGAGAGATGAGATATAATGAGAAGCCCCCTTAAAATAAAAAGCCTGGGAAGCGATCTCAACTGTCGGATTAAAGTTTTAAGATCAAAAAAGAGGAGTGTCACTTTTGTAAATACTACAAAGTTGAAGGGAAAACATATATCAGTACAAACTAACCTTCCAAATAACAAAATACCCGTACCTTCTAACCATATGGCGTCGTTCCTCATTGTGTGAAAAACACACACAAACCACCACCTCAAAACGAAACCTTTTCATCAACCAAATCATCACTAACTCCAATCATTGATCGATTCAAGGCTTTGTTAAAAGAATGAGTGGAGGAGGAGGAGGAGGATGACGTGGCATTGAGTACTGATGAGATTATGGAGCTTTATGAACCTGTGTTGAGTGAACTGATTATAAACTCCAAGCCTATTATTACAAACTTGACGATTATTGCGGGTGATCAACGGATACATGGCGTTGGTATAGCTGATGTTATTTGTGCCAGAATTATTGAGGTTGTTTGTTTTTTATACAAAATTTATTAAATTTATATGCTAAAATCTTTTTTTTATCAAATAAAGTTCGTTTTTTTTAACATGATGAAGCAGACTTTCAAATCTATTGAAGTGTGTGTATGTGTATGTTAGATCTGGAATAAATGGTAGAAAAAATAGATAGAAAACGTGTTTAGGAAAATTGTATACAATGTGTTTGATAAAATGTCTCAACTATTTATAACTGTGATGCACTACATTTACATTGTGATGCATATGTTTTGAATGTCGATGCAGTAAATGTTATGAGTAGGAAATGATGATGCATCTATTTTAAAAAGGTTAATCATAGGTTGAGTAATGTGTGTAAATGTGTTTGTATACTTGATTGTTAGTGTGATGCAGTTGAACTTAAACTGAGATGCAGTAGGTAGTCATTTATTGTATATAAGGACGAATTTAAACTGATATGCAGTAGGCTAAGTGTAGGTTGTGTTATGTGTGTAAATGTGTTTGTATGCTTGGGTGTTTGTGCGATGCACTTGAATTTGAACTATGATGTAGTTGGTGTTTAGTTTTGTACTTTTTATTTTCTTTTAGGATGGGTAATGTGTGATCAAATTTAGTTTTTAACTGAAATATTTCATTGACATCTGATGTTTTCTTCGGCCAATATAATATATATGTTCATCCCAGCAGTTTAGAGTGTTAATATTAAAAAGAATATTTTTTAAAATTTTCCTTTTCTTTTAGGGGTGGGGAATTGTGATCTGAGCTTATATGGCACGTTTTATTACCCTAATGCACAAACCATTTCATTGTAGGATACCACATTTAAGGAATGGAAGGTAGTGATGCAAGAAATTGTGCAGTTTATGAAAGTTGATGCACCCTTTTCAAACACTAGACAAAGAAGGTTCTTAAGTTGAGAGACGCATTGGTGATGAGCTATCACCGGAATGAGGTACTGTTATTGCAATCATCAGAAGGTCTATTCACTGATTAGATCTTATGACCATGAAGTTTACTAGCAAAAGCATATAGTTGTTATTACAACCAGTTGCATTTTTGATATACCGAATTTGGTTTTCCTTGCAAAGTAATTATCGTTGGTGTGCAAATGTCATTAGAAAACCATACTTTAATTTATGTGTTTCACCCATTGGCTGAACCGGAATTATGTGTTTATGTATATTAAATTTTCAACCGTAATAATCATTATTTTCTTCTTTTCATCATTATTTTTTATTAAAAGAAGAGTATACTTTGATCTGTACACATTAATTTCGATTGTCGTTTCATGCTAATTTATTCTTCATTTTTCTAATTCGTGTTTCAGATGTCAGAGTTACTAAATCACAAAGCATCGGTACAAGGAAAAGTAAAGGAGGCCGTTCCTACTCACTGGAATGGTTAACTGATGCGGCAGATGCCAAACATCTTGCGTTTGATGCCTACTTTATCTCTTTATATTATTTGAATCTTACAACATCTCCTTTAGTACTCTGAGAAAAAGTAAAGGAGACCGTTCCTACTCACTGGAATCCAGCGTTATTAGCCAGGTAAGAAATATAAAGACATAGTTTGGTATGTCTACGTGTTACTCTATGTGTTTGGATAAAGTAGCGTTGTTTTTTCATTAAAAGGGTTGTTTGGTTGTTGTTTTTTCGTCTAAAGAGGGATGTTTGGTTGCTGTTTTATGTGTCGATTGGGGGCCATTTGTTTGCTGTTTTTTTGTCAATAAAGGGATGTTTGGTTGTTGTTCTTTTGTCCAAAGGGGGCTGTTTAGTTGCTGTTTTATCTGTCAATTAGGGACTGTTTGTTTGCTGTTTTTTCTGTCAATAAAGGCTGTTTGGTTTCTGTTTTATCTGTTAAATAGAGGCTGTTTGTTTGCTGTTTTTTCTGCCAATAAAGGGTTGTTTGGTTTCTGTTTTATCTGTTAAATGTTAGCTGTTTGTTTGTTGTTTTTTCTGTTAATAGAGGGTTGTTTGGTTGCTGTTTTATATGTCAAAAGAGGGATGTTTCGTTGTCGTAAATTATGTTTTTGGTTGAGTCAAAAAGTGCAGCTAAAGAGAAATTTATGTTTTGCAATTTAGTTGGTTAAATTTAGTAAACATGTATGCGTGATTGTTGTTTTTAAAAGCAAACAAAGAATAATAATTTATAGGATCCCATTTTTTCACTTGTGACATTTTCATCAGCAAGGTCACTAAAGGTGATTCTGGTGGGATTTTACTCGTACCCAAAATACTTAATCAGCTTATTATGTTTTGAAACAACAATTACCTGATAAGCTGGCTAATTAAGCTTTCCCCAAACACCAACTAAAACCGTGTTGCTGCATTTAGTTTTTGGTTAAGATAAACACATGTATTTATGCAGTTTCGTGTCTTGTTTTTGACCCCACGGGTTAAAGTCTGAGTGCCATCATTTTACCTATATGTGTAGTAACCTTACTTGCATAACCTTACAAATGCATGCTCGTTTAACAGGTTGTAAAGATTGCTTCAAGAATGAAATGTGAAGATCGAATGAGGGGGTCTATTGATCAGGTACTTTATGGTATTTGAAATGCCGTTTTCAAAGCCGGTAAATATAAGAAAGTGGTGAAACGATATGAGAAGGTAAGATTCTCTTTCCGTTTTCAATTTATGACATTGAATTTTACAAATATTTAAAATGACAATGTAATGCAATAGATTTATACATTGTGGTGGCGGTAAATAACATTATGTTGTAGCAGGTTTATAACATTTTAAATATCTGGTTGCATCACAGTTTAATTACTTGGTGCATCGAAGTTGTGTTTTTACTGCATTATAGTTAAATATGTGGTGCATCACACTGTAAATGCTTGGTGCATCGCAATATAAATCTTTATTTCACTTTATGTAGTATTAGATTCTTACACTTTTTAGTTTTTTTCTTTAGGTGATGATGATCATTGGTTGGAAAGTGGAAACCACTTTTTTGCTAAATGGACGAGTACTCGTCTTACGCTCATCGAAGAAAAGCAAGTAACCATTAGAGCCATAAAGAGCTGGGATGAAAGGATCTACTCTTAAAGCAACTTATTTTTTAGTATTTGTTTATTTTTAATTTTTTTGCAATAAGTACTATGTAGATATTATATCATTACTTATGATACATGTTTTGGTCGTAAAACGTATATCTTTTATTACTAAACATAAATTAAATAGAATCTCATTGTTCTTGAAGTGTCCTCAGTATCTTTTTTCTATTCATATTTAATGCAGTAAAATAACATTTTGATGCAATAAATTTATGCATTGTGATGCATTAGATTTATACATTGTGATGCAGTTAATAACATGTTAATGTAACATATTTATACATTATGATGCACTAGATTTATAACATTGTGATGCAATAGATTATGCATTCTAATGTGATGCTGTAAAATTAACATAATGATGCAGTAAATTGTTCATGAAATATCCTCATTATCTTTTCTATTCACCTTTAATGCATCATAGTTATCGCATCATGGTGTTATTGCTTAGTGCATCATGATGCAGTAAAATAACAATGTGATGTAATAGATTTATACATTGTGATGTAGTAGATTTTATACATTGTGATGCAGTAAATTTATAACATTGTAATGCAGTAGATTTATACATTGTGATGCAGTAGATTATTCATTTTCATGCAATAGATAACATTGTGATGCACTGGATTTATACATTGTGATACAATAGATTTATAACATTGAATTTTATAAATATTTAAACAGAACATTCAAGTACTAGCAGGGTATCAAATGTAATTCAATTATTAAATGTCATTAATGTATGAAACATAACAATGTGATTAGAAATATTTACACTATGATGCATTATTTACCATGACGAACTAAATTGTTACATATGATGATCCTACATATTAATGCAGTAAATTTTACACTATGATGCAGTAAAATTTACATAGTAATGCAGTAAAAGATACAATTTAATGCAACAAAATTTACAATGTGATGCAGTTAAATATATAATTATGCAGTAAAATTTACATTGTGATGCAATAAAATATATATATTAATGCATTACAATTTATAATTTTATGTAGTAAAATATACAATTTAATGCAATAAAAATTTACAATGTAATGCTAGCATTTTTTAAGTGTAATGCACTAACAAAATACATGGTAATGTAGTAACTGACAAAATAAATTGTTATTTTCTTAGTGCATCACAGTTAATAATTTAGTGAATATATTATTTACCATGACGAATTAAATTGTTACTTATGATGATCCTACATATTAATGCAGTAAATTTTACCTGTGATGCAGTAAAATTTATATAATGATGCAGTAAAATATACAATTTAATGCAATAAAATTTATATAGTGATGCAGTAAAATTTACAATGTGATAAAGTGAAATATACAATTCAATGCAGTAAATTTTACACTGTGATGCAGTAAAATTTAAATAGTGATACAGTAAAATATGCAATTTACTGCAGTAAACTTTACAATGTGATGCAGTAAATTATAAAATTTAATGCAGTAAAATTTACACTGCGATGCAGTAAAATATACAATTTAATGCAATAAAATTTACACTGTGATGTATTAAAATTTACAATCTGATGCAGTAAAGTATACAATTTAATTTAGTAAAATTTACATTGTGATGCAATAAAATATACAATTTAATGCAGTAAAATTTGCACTATGATGCAGTAAAATATACAATTTTAATGCAGTAAAATTTATAAAGTGATGTAGTAAAATATACAATTTATTGTAGTAAAAATTACAATGTGATGCAGAAAAATATACAATTTAATGCAGTAAAATTTACACTGATGAAGTAAAATATACAACTTAATGCTGTAAATTTTACACTGTGATGCAGTAAAATATACAATTTAATGCAGTAAAATTTACAATTGATGCACTAAAATATACAATTCAATGCAGTAAAATTTACAATGTGATGCTAGTAAAATATATACAATTTAATGCTGTAAAGTTTACACTGCGATGCATTAAAATATACAATTTAATACAGTAAAATTTACACTGTGATGCAGTAAAACATAAAATTTAATGCATTAAAATTTACAATGTGATGCAGTAAAATATACAATTTAATGCAGTAAAATTCACAATGTGATTCTAGTAAAATACACAATTTAATGCAGTAAAAGTTACACTGTGATACATTAAAATATACAATTAATGCAGATGAAAACGTAAGAAATAGACGAAAACGTAAGAAAGCGGGCGAAAACGTAGAAACAAACGAAAACTTAAAAAAAACAGACGAAAGCGTAAAAATCAGACGAACACGTAAAAAACTGATGAAAACGTAAAAAAAACTGACGAAAACGTAAAAAAACAGACGAAACGTAAAAAACTGACGAAAACGTAAAAAAACTAACGAAAACTTAAAAAAACAGACGAAAACGTAAAATAACTGACGAAAACGTAAAAAAACGGACGAAAACATTAAAAAAACATGTAAAATTGTAAAAAAACAGATGAAAACGTAAAAAAACAGACGAAAACATAAAATAACTGACGAAAACATAAAAACGGACGAAAACGTAAAAAACCAGCGAAAAATTAAAAAAAAAGACGAAAACGTAAAAAAACAGACGAAAACGTAAAATAACTGACGGAAACGTAAAAAACAGACGAAAACGTAAAATAACTGACGAAAACGTAAAAAAACGGACGAAAACATAAAAAACAGGCGAAAACGTAAAAAACAGACGAAAACATAAAATAACTGACAAAAACGTAAAAAAAGGCAAAAACGTAAAAAAAAAACGACGAAAACGTAAAAAAAACAAGCGAAAACATTAAAAAACGGACGAAAACGTAAAAAAAAGCAAAATCGTAAAAAAAAGACGTAAACGTAAAAAAAAGACGAAAACGTAAAAACAGACGAAAACGTAAAAAAACAGACAAAAACGTAAAAAAGGACGAAACGTAGAAAAACGGACGAAAAAAAAACGAACGAAAACGTAGAAAAATAGATGAAATCGTAAAAATCGTAAACGTACAAAAACGTCAAAAAACCATTAAATAAATAAGAGGAAAATAAGACTTTATATACCCTACATGTTAAAATGTCAAAAATACCCCTGTGGTTGTAAAAAAAGGAGGGGGTGATGAGGGGACACATGGCGCAATCTGGTGGCTTCCTATCCTTTTTATTTTAAGCCCCTTCTCATTGTATCCCCACCCTAGATTTAGATATGTCGTTTTTAGTTTTTCTTTCATCGCAGCAACAAATCGAAATAGAATAGAGATAGATTGAATGGCTTATTTGTAGCTTATTGTGGGTTTGTATAAGCTTATTGTAGCAGCGATTTGTGGCTTAAGGGAATGAAGTATGATGTTGTTTGATTGCTTATTGATTCGGTTTATTGTTCTTTGTCTCATTTTTTTTATTTCGGCTTATTCAGAAAATAAGCATTCGTATAGCTTATTTAACAGCTTATTAAAATGATAAGGTGATAAATCGAATAAGCTTACAAGGCTTAGTCGATGTATCCTTCATCCTTTTATAAGTTTCGATTGAAATAATATAGTTTATTTAGTTCGGATTAAGCTTATTTTGTTCGATTCGGGTTTTCTGTTAGAAGCTATTTTCGATTGGAGTTTTTGATAATGGTTTAGATTTAGTTTAAAACCTTGTATGCTTTCCTTTCGTATTATAATTTTTGCAACTGAAACGTTTGAAATTTGATTTGGGCCTTGGCCCAATTGGTTCATATAAACAGCAACAAAATTTTGCAAAACATATATATTGCTTTGTTATATTTAACAATTTGCTCATTTATTTTGTGTACGGTACCGGTCTACTCATAAGGCGTGGAGCTAAAGGGTTTAATAAGCTAGAAAGAATTTAAATATTTTCTTTAGCTTATTAAATCGGGTGTATTCATTTATTGCGGCTCTTCAATTCGGTTCCATTTTCTCTCCCTTTTCAATTCTTTAGTATAGATTTAGTATAATATGTTTAGATTTGT
>BQNB010153516.1:5429-15633 GCA_026074375.1 Tanacetum coccineum
AACATTGTCCCTAATGTTCTATAGAAGTACCCGTAAGAACGAATTAAATGGAAAAGAAAACAAGTAAAAGAAACTAGTACTCCCCTGGTTTACTCAATAATGGAGAAGAAACATGCGATAACTGGTTAAATCGTCCTCCAAGAATCATCCAATGAAACTTCCTAAGAACTTTCAAGCTTCTTCTCATCAAAGATAACATGTAATCAAAGACAAAGACAACTATACCAAGCATAAAATGTGTGAGTTACCAATATACAATGGGAATTTAGGGTTCGACTCGATAGATAGGATGAGAGAATTGTTAGACTTATTAGGTTTTTGCAGGTTTATAATAGGAGAATACATATATTAAATGTTATGCAAGTTTTATTTTCAAAAATAATTAAAAACTTTAAGTTTTCTTAACCTGGGCGTTTGACGCCGTCAGGGTTTGTGTGACCCCGTCACAGGTGACATGGTGACGGCGTCGCGTGTTAATCAGGACGCCGTCTCCACAGTCTGTGAAAATGAAATTTTTGTTTTTGATGAAAATCTTCATGCACTTGATTCCATAAGTTAATTCCTGTACAAATGGCTGCATAAAACCTGAGATTTAACAATTCAATCATATGACTCAAAACTGACGTGAATTAATCTAAACAATTTATTTTGCATGTTTGAATTTGGTTCTAAAAACCGAATAACTCCCCTACACTTATTTTGTTGTAAAATACCTTTGATTGCAAATAAGACAAAGTTAGCAACAAACAAAGCATGATTACAAGATAATTCAAACATAATAAAACAAACGATAAAGAATTAAAACACACAAGATACTTCTAATATGCGATAAAGGTAAATATTGGGTTGACTCCCAAAAAGCGCTTGTTTTTGTTCGAGTCACGAGCCTGACTCTCCCTTTATTTAACAGATAAAGGGGAGGGTTCCCCTACACTTGAGTTTAAGTGCGGGTGATAGTAATGGTACATACCATCACGGTGAGAAGGAGCCATGCGTTGAAAAATTTGTTGTTGAAGAATAGACTTTAAACGGTGTGCTTCTAAAATTCTACCTCTCTTTACTTTATTTGGCCTATCAAATAAACTAGGTTCTTCTCCTAAATGAGAAACTTCCTTAGATTCTAATCCCTAATCATCATCATACATCTCCTAATTTGAAATATCAACTCCTAGGGATATATTTTTTCCTAATAAACCCGGTTTAAATCCAGAATGTCTCTTAGGGTCATCTATACATGGGTTATAATAAATATACACACTCATAGGATAGGAATTTTCCACGTGAGGTAAAGGCGGTGTTTAAGTTGTTAAATAATCTACTACCTTCATCCTAGAACTATTCGAAATATGTGGTTTGATGGGTGGTTCGGGGCCTATTACGTCTCCTAGACTTACATCTAAGGATGGACTATTAAGTAGAGGTTGAGGCTCTAGTCCATCAAAACTAGGAACTTCCCTAGGACTAAAGGAGTGTTATGATTACAATTTAAGCCTACTTTCTCTAGTTTTGTTTTTTTCAAAGGTTCTACCTCTATCGGGGTTCCTAAAGTATTTTATACTTCTTCTCGGTAAGTCACGGGCGGTGTGTATTCCTCAAATAACAGTAGGGTTTGTGTGGTACTCTTAGGGATTGGAACTCCTACCTCATTATCCATCGTACTTAGGCTATCTACATGCTCATCATAATCTAACCAAGCCATGCACCTAGGTACCTGTAGCCTAACCATATCATCCCTAACTATTTGAGCATTTGGATTTGCTATTGTTTCATCAGAAATAACGCTTGTTGGGTTGCTATATTTTTTTTTTTTTTTTATCATATTGAATTGGTGCACAATCCTCTATTGCATACCCAATGCTCCTATACACTAAACTAAACTCTCCTAAGATCCCCCCGCTTTTTCATATAGCCCCGCTGTCAAAATTGATTATATGGTGGATAACTGAGATTGAGATGTTTAAGAAAAGATTTCAATTAAGTCCAATATACTAAAACTCCTAAACGAACGGCCATGATTTCGTGACTATGTTTTTGGATTAATGACCTTCGAAAACGATTCACACGAATCGTAGAGAGATTCATCATCTTGAATGTTGAAAATGAGACAACTACCCAAGCGTTGCTCACAGAGTGAAGATACAAATCAAAAACCTACCCTTACGCTAGAATAACCATACTATTCAATTAAAATTTTAACAACTTTACAAATATTACCACACAACCACCATGGAACAAAGAGAGCACAAGCTGAACGCCTACAACCGGCAAAAATCACTACCCCACCCCCCCCATCCCCACCATCCCATAGCAAACTGATTCCACAACTACAAACGCGAGTTAGAACACCGTTAAAAACAACTGACTACACAACCTAACTCTTCCCTTAAATCTACTCAAATTAAAACACCAAACTAAAAATATATTATTTTTTATTTCCCATTCTTATATATGAAAATCCCTCTATTAACAACTTAAAAATTATAATATACAACCTCAATAAATACATTATAAAATACCCCACAATCCTCAAACCACCTATAAAATTCCTCCACTAGCAAAACAAGCCCACATGTCCCAGTCCCCACCCCGAAAAACAAAAAACCCTATCCCTCTAAACCTGAACCTATATGATTATACAGATATAACCAGTAAACAATAAAACTGCCCACAATCTCATAACACCCAGGCCAAGCGGCTCTCCAAACCTTGTTGCGATTGTCGTCCGGGACTTCATCTCCGCACAGTATTTACCATCCCAAGCAGAGTACCTACCCGATTGAAAGTAGATAGTATAGGTAGACTCGAGGATGTATTATCGTTCACTAAGGGGAATAGGTAGTGAAATATTATCACGGTCCCCTAAAACAGAATTCAGAGAGGTCTGAGAGAAGATTATTTTTTGTAATTTTTTATATTTTATAAAAAAAAAAGAACGCATTTCAAATCATATGTTTTGAGAGGTATGGTTGGAGTAGCTATTAAACCTAAATAATTAAAGCTTTGCTAGTGGTGATAACAATATAATAAAAAGATTGTACTCATTTAATTCATGACATTACTCCCCTAGATTTCGTTCATCTCCTAGTGTTTTGCTTTGTTCACACTTCGGATGAACTATGTAATTATTTATCCTAAGTCAGGAACAAATTAACACAACCACCGCAGTCTAAATTAATATTTCGTTGAGGCAAAACACAAGGTAAGGTAGTATGAAGACTATTACCCAGCCCCTAAGAGTATATTAAATGCATTTTAAATATATTAAAAGTGGATCAACCATATAAGGGATAAGGTAGTATGAAGACTGTTACCCAATGGTATCTTTTCTACACAATCATGTTTCCCTAGACATATCAACAGCGATACAGACAAAAGCTGGTTTTCTACAGCCTAACATGCATATTCATCACAAGAAGCAACACCACTAAGATCTACATTCTAGGTTTCATACAAATCATAAAATGAATAACAAGAAGGCGTTTAGAGCCCAAACATGTTAAAGATAAAGCAAACAATAAAGAAATCAAAAACAAGACATATTGAATGATTAAGATAGTTTTACTTGATTAAAACATGAATTGAAGGAGGTACAATAGGGTTTTGAAGCCCTAAAATCGTCCTAATAAGCTGCCAAACAAACTAGGGTTCGTCCCCCTTTTTTACTCTAAAGTTACACACATAAAACCCTAATTTCGGGTCTATATTTATAAGAATATCGTTGTGACGGCGTCGCGTTTTAATCGTGACGCCGTCATAAAGTAGAATCTTCTAGATCCGAGTTATGTCGGTGCGGGCTGACGCCATCAAGAAATGTTGTGACGCCGTCGCTAGATGAAGTGTGACGGCGTCGTGCATAAATGATGACGCCGTCTCTAGACGATGGGACTTTAAATCTTGAAGAGTCTTGGTGTTGGCTCGTAATCTTGTCTGTTTCTTTTCTAAATGAGCCCAAGTCACGTGTATTTCTTTCAAATGCCTTTTAAATACTAAATACCTAAAAAGGAACGATTAAGTACATATTTTGGGCATAAATGCACGATTTAAGGGGTTAAATGACCCTGAAAAAGTGTATAAAATGACACCTCATCAGTAATTCTTTTACTCACATTTGCTACAACTCCACTAAAACATTTAGAGCAGAAAATAGGAGGAACCTCGAGCTATGAATTAGCAGGCAAAGAGAAGCATTAACCCACCATGGTTGCAAATCCACTGACTTGCCTCATCAAGATGCGGACAACCTTGACTCTACACACTCTGCTTATAGCCCTATGTAAACCTATTCTTGTCTCAATTTAGTTTTTAACAATAACATGTTAAAAAATCTACCATCAACAATAACAATATTACCATAAACAGGTAAACTGAGTTTTCTCTCAACTTATCACCAAAAACAACATCACTTTTAGCAACTAATTTTATCACACGTAGAAACGGCATAAATTACAAATAACCGAAAGCACAAAACCCTAACTCTAATCATCATAATTAAGACAATTGAACAACACAAACTTCAATCAAACAATAAGCAAATGGTAATTAAAAACTTATAAACCCCAAAAATAAAGAATACCATTCGAAGAACCTAACCCTAACAATCATGACAACCCCGCCACAAAACCACCGTATGTAATTCTTAACAAAAAACATACATCGTAAATACGCCTCAATCAAACATGCGAAACTGTATGAGAAAGACAAAGTAAAACCAACTTCTTAGAGATAAAGAAAAAGGTTGGCTGGTATGTGTTTTTTGTTTGTGTTTTGTACCAGTTAAGATGAGTTAGTGAAATGGGATAGTGCGTTTTATTTTAGCTAACACTTATCACCCTCTCACATATTACTGTTTATTGTTTTTTAATTAATTTTGTAGGACGGTTGGTATGCAAATGTTGGTTTTTTTATTCATTTTGTGGGCTAGTTCGTCCCACTTTTGAAATAAATACACCAAACAACCCTGACATCTCCATTTTGCTTCTCTGCTCGTCCCTTTAACTAACGACTGTTAGTCATTGCCTGTTAAACCCTAACGTGCCTTTTACGTGAGAGTAAGATAGTATTTTCTTCGCGTATGGTAATTACTCGCCTAATCATGTTGGATACTTATCCTTTTTCCTTATATAAAACTTCTACACTTTTCATCTTCACTCATCATCCCTAAACTTTGCCTTTAATAGTTTTCATCTTTAAAATCTTCAACATCTAAAAAATGGTGCGTTGCTAGTATGTTAGGCTTGCAAGCATTCGTACTCTTAAACCAGCAAAACCCTGGTCTTTGTTTCTATTTTTGTCCTCAACCATTGAGTACATTTTAGGCTTTTTATGCTTAAGTCTTAATAACATTATCTGTAATAACAACGATGGTTAGTTTTCATTGAAAAACTTGTCATTTTTCATGATTAGAGTTCATCTTGCCGCTTTGTTGGAAGATTTGACCCACCAATGTTTGCTAGTTCAACCGCCATAATACCAAGGATTTTGAGGTCAAGAAATGAGTTGGAAGCAAGCCTACAGTCTTGTCAAGCAGATCTGCTATTAGTCAAAGCTAATATGTAGAAATAAAAGAACTACCTGGTGCACAGTTGGATATTTCTCATTTGTTTATGCTTTGTTCATGTAATGGGTTATTTCCTTTGTGTTCGATGGTGATATGTTGCATTTTGTGGGACATGTTAGTCTTTATACATTCATGGTTTAGTATAACAATGAGTATGTAATAGGTAGTTGTATTGACTTTATTGTTTTTGTAAATTTATAATGTTTTTTTCTTTTCTAAATTGTTAATGGGTTAGTATTTCTCTTTTATGTTTCATGGTGATCTTTTGCGTCTTGTGGGACATGTTAGTCTTTGTATGTTCATGGTTTAGTATAACAATGGGTATACCTCATTTTTAATGAACTGTTGACTGTTTTTTGAAATTTGATGATATTTTATTTTTCTTTTCTAAACTTTTTTTCTAAGTTTGGTTCATGTGTACTCTATTTTTGTTCCATACACATTTGTAAGTTTAGTTACAATTGACTTTGGTTATCATTTTTACTCTTTAGTTAATGTTTATTTGTAATAAACAAGAAATGACCAAATGCATGTCTATGTCCATTTGCCAATTGCATTTGTAAAAGTAGGCAAACAATAAATGACCAAATGCAATTCTAACTTCTTAATGTTTCAACATTTATAACTTTCGTTCATGCACAAAAGTAATGATTAAGAAATGTATCCGAAAATAGACAAACGTCACACGATTCCATTAATAATGCAAATGGATAGAATTTCAAATGCATACAATTTTATAGTGTTAAACATCAAAAGTAAGTAACACACTGTTTAAAGAGTACACATATATTGTCTAGAAAATACATAAAAGATGAAACACTGTCTAATTGAAATGCATAACACGAATGAGCTATGGCGAAGCCATCATTCTTGTGATTGAAATCTTCACCCTAATCCATTTTGATGAACTAGGATCAGCTAAACCAGAAACTGCTTGCACACAACTTAAATGAACCTGAGATTGAACACTAGTTGCTTAAACTTGACTTTGAGATTAACAACCACTTGGCTGAACTGCACAAGTTACACTTTTTCAAGACATGGTTTTTTTTGTCCATCACTGCCACAAACATCACAAGTTACACTTTTTCAAGCCTTTGACAACTTACCATCTTTAACAATATTTAGAAGATGACCTAATTCTTTTCTTTCTCGGCTTACCCATAGGCAAGTTATAAATAGTGTGAGGTGTGGCGTAGCGGCATGACCAAGCCCCACTTTTGACAACTAAAAATTTCGGGTTAACATTTATTCCATTAACTTGAACGTTTTATTTTAAACAAGTAAATAATAGACTTTACGTATAACCGTTAAGTTATCCCGCGCATAACGAGAACCATCTTTGGACGTTTTTTGTCACTAGACTAAGTTTAGTCTACGTTAAGCAAGCATATTAAAATCCTCATAAGCATGATTTTATAATCATATATATTTGGTTTTACCAATTTCACGTAAGTTTTTCATTCTTGCATCGATATTTCATGCATGCATGCACAACATACCCAATACCTCTCACCACCTTTGCTTATACATATAACTACTTAGACATTTTAAAATCTGGAAATTTCTCTCCCATTTTTACACCTCCCAAAATCAGCCATCCTAAATAGGAAACGCCAACATCCACTTTTCAACTTGAATATCCCACCCTTCCTAACCTATGTTAAACACCTATGCACCAACACCTTGCCTAGTCCCCTAAACTAGTCTCATTCACCCTTCTTGGATGCCATATCACAAGGCTCAAGACCCCCTTTACCCCTCCTCATGACACTCCATCCTTCTTAGGTGTTACAAAAGTAGATTCCTTGAAAGCCCCTTTAGACTATGCCATTTCTTTCGCTATATAAGGAGATCACTAGCACCCATTCTACACAAACTTAAACACACTCAAACACACATATCATCTCAGCTATTTCAATTAGTATTCAAGCAAGGGTGAAGGTTTTATAAGGGTTCCTAAAGAAAAGCTAGGGTTTGGTATTGAAAACTAAGGTTTTCTAGGCTTCGGGTTTGGTTTTAGCACACTTCATGACCATCATAAGCATCATAATTTCGTGTAAGTATCCCATAAAATCTATTTTACTCTTATTTAACATATCATGCATCATTTTCATATCACCACTATAGGTTTGTTGTGTTGATGAGGTGTAATATTATACATTTTTTCAAGGTCATTTAACCCCCAACTTGTTGCAAATATCCTCATTTATTGTGCTTAATTATTTCTTTTTGTGATTTTAGCATTTGGGAAGCATTTGGTGGATATATACATACTTTGGACTCAATTTAGGAAGAAACGGGACAAGATTGCAACTCTTCAAGAAGACACTCAAGATTTGGCATACACTTTATGAAGACGGCATCACAAATCCTTGTGACAGCGTCAAATTTATCAAGAGACGGCGTCAGAGATTTTGGTGACGGTGTCTGAGTAGCCGACTTAAGAAGTCCGATGAAGATTCTACGGGTTGAAGGCATCACAATTAACAAGCGACGCCGTCATGACTATTTTCCTATATATAAACCCTAGTTTTTGTGTTTTAGAGAGGAAAACTTGGAGGAACAAATTTATACTTCATACCAGCTATTCTTAGGCGATTTTTAGGGTTTCTAACCATATTGTACTTATCATTACTCCATGATTTATTGAAGTGAAGATTCTTTATTCCTTTAATCTTTCAATATGTCTATGTATTATTTGATTAATTGTTCTTCACTTTCAATAAACATGCTTGGATAAATTTAATTTGTGTTTGCTTATGATTGCATGAAACCTAGTTGTTTATCTTGAATTATTGCTTCTTGTTAATGATATGCGTGCTAGGCTTTAGAAAACTAGCTATAAAATATTACATTAGCATAGACGTCTAGGGAAACGCGACTAGGTTAAATGATGCTAATGCAATAGTCTTCACACTACCTTGCCATTTGGGTTAATTATGAGTTAGGTGTTTAATTATTTAAATACTTACATATTCCATTACAAGGGTGATGGGTAATAAAACAAGAGACGACAACTAGGGAGTAGTGCATGATTAGGTAAACACATTTGTTTAACCATAAGAGTTTTTCCTTAAGCTTTACTTTTCTTGCAATTAGAATAGAATTAGTAGTTTAAGTAGTTTAAAACAAATCCCTCTTAAAACCCGAGAATTTACTTACTTTTATAAAATATAAAAATACAAAAATAATCTTTTTTCAACCGCTAGACCTTAAGTAACCATACGATTCTAGCCTACCTAAACTATTCCCCTAGAGAACGATAATAACCCTTGAGTTTTGCTTATACTATGCTACAATGGTTAGGTACACTGCCTAGGAGGGTTGTAAAACTTTGGTTTGCAATCATCCACACATCAAAGTTTTTTGCATCACTGCTGGGGAATAGTCTAGATTTCAGATTCTATATAGCTTAGGTCTACTCACTAGATTCCTATCAAGTGAGATTTTTATTTTTTATTTCTTTTAGTCTATTTATTTCTTCATTCCCTTTGTTTTGTAAACCTTCTTTTTCGTTGACCACCATGGAAAATGGAAATCCAGTTCGCACTTTAGGAGATTATTCCTAACCTAGCCATGATGGCTATTGAAACACCATTAAGCTCCCCAATGGAAACAATGTGGTTCCTCTACGATCCGACACCATCTAATTGGTGCAAAACAGATGTTTATTTCACGGACTTCAGTCCAAAGACCCAAATCATCATCTTAAGGATTTTCTAAAAATTGCTGACTCTCTTAACCTTAATGTTAAAAATAGCGAAAGAACGCGACTGCATTTATTTCAATTTTTCCTTCCCGATCAATCTACACGTCTTCCTATAGGATCCATCTCCACTTGAGAGGATCTCACTACCCGTTTCCTTGCTCAATTCTTTCCATCAAAAAGAACTGCTAAACTTTAAAATGACATATTGATGTTCTAACAACATCAAGGTGAATCTCTTTTCGAAGCAAGGACTCGTTTCAAGGACTTACTTCAAAAAATCCCTCATCATGGCATTAATCTATGGCTTAAAATCCAAAATTTCTATGATCATGTCTCTTTTCATCTTAAGCCTAAAATTGACCACGCCGCCAGTGGTAAGCTTCATGATAAGAACGTCAAGGAATCTTGGGCACATATAGAGGACCTCACCCTCTATGACAATGAAGGTTTAAATGACCCAAGATACTTTACAAAACCAGTCAAGGCAATTTTTTACCTCAAGATACACCAAAATTGCCCGACCGGCGACTTCTCAAGCTTGAAGACCAAATTAGATACCTGCTGAAAGGGTCAAGGACAACACCCAAAACAAGCTCAAAACAAGTTCCTCAAGCATGTGTCAATATGGACTCTTTAACCTAACACACACAAAACTTTAACGAACCACAAAATTCTTTCAAATTCCAAAATCGTGTTCACCCGGACCCCCAACAACAAACACTCGAGCCTAGTTTTGAAGCTCGAGTTTAAGGCTATATGGCAGCACACACTGAAAGAATCGAAAGGTTCAAAGAAGCCATCTTTAAGCAAAAGGAAGAAATAAACGATAGAATGACGGAGATGTTTAGTCTTTTAAAAGAACTTACAAAAAGTAATTCTCCGGAAAAGGTGTTAGTTAGGGAAGAAGTTAGAAGCCCCATCACTAAATACGTGAA
>BQNB010153518.1:0-15633 GCA_026074375.1 Tanacetum coccineum
ACCTACAACAATTCTTTCTTTTATACATCTTGTTCTTTAATATATATATCTTGTTTATTGAATGATCTAAAGACCAACATATTGCTTGTACTTGTGATGCTAATTCTGGGAGTGCAAAGCACACTCAGTTTATTAGACTAATGCAGCTCTTAATGGGTCTCAATGATGCTTATTAACCCATTAGGAGTACCATCTTAGCTAAGGATCCTTTACCTAATGTAAAGGATGCCTTCTATGTTGTATTCAGGGAAGAATCCCATATGGGATTTCATCTTGGTGGTTCTAATAGTAATAAGTCTCAACCTGTTGCTTTTGTTGTTAAGACCAATAATAACACAAACAATTTTAATAGGAGGGTCAACACTATTAATAATAATAATGCTAATAGAGGACCTAATCCTAATATGTTATGTAAGAATTATGGGCTTATTGTCATACTATGGATAGATGTTATTAGCTTATTGGTTACCCTACTGGTTTTAAAAGAAATCCTAATCTGTCTAAACAATCTGGGAATAATAATAATAATAGGTTTAATGGAAACAGTGAAGTCAATCATTCTATTCCTAGTACTTCTGGTTCTCTCTCTTCTTCTTTCATTAATGAACAGATGATGAAACTTCTCAGTCTTATTAATGAGAAACCATCTCCCACTGCAAATATGTCAGGTATAAAGCCCAATTTCTCTAATAATAATATGTCTGTCAAGTTGCCTAATTTTTATAACAACAATGTGTTTTTCAATTTGAATTTTGAAGAATTCTTTTGTGCTAAGTCTAAATATGTTATGTATAACGTGACTTTGGGTTGGATCATTGACTCTGGTGCTAATCAACACATGACTGATTCTACAAAGGATATGTTGAACATTGTAGACATATCTAGTCTTATGCTTAATATTGGTCATCCTAATGGTACTCTTCCTAAGATCACTGCCATTGGAAGTCTTAGATTAACTAGTGGCATTGTTCTGTTTGATGTTCTTGAGTATAATGTCAGTCTTTTATTTGTGAATAAAATGATTAAGGGTAGTAAATTATTTTTGGTCTTAATGAGCATAAATGTTATATTCAGGATTTGAATCTGGGCAAAATTGTGGGACTGGTAGTGAGACTGGTGGCCTTTACTTATTTGACTTAGATAAGATTGGTGAGTGTATTACTGCTAAAAGTAATTATGTGTTTGTATGTCATGTTTTTAGTGAGTTGTGGCACTGCAGACTTGGTCATCCTGCTGATCCAGTTCTGTCTATTTTGGGTAAAAAAAATTAGGATTTTCTAAAAGTGATCACATATCTCCTTATGACATATGTCACAAGGCTAAGCAGACTAGGGAGCCATTTCCCTTAAGTGATCATAAGTCTAAGTTTGTTGGTGATATCATTCATTGTGATGTTTGGGGTCCTTACAAGGTTTAGTAAGGATGCGTATAAGTTTTTTCTTACTCTTGTTGATGACTTTAGTAGAGCAGTTTGGGTTTATATGCTCAAGTCTAAAACAGAAGTACGTGAGTACATTAAAAGTTTAATAAAACTTATTTTTACTCAGTTTGGAAGAAAGGTTAAAATAATAAGGTCTGATAATAGAACTGAGTTTGTTAATAATCAATTGTCTAATCTGTTTAATGATTTAGGTATTATTCATCAAACTTCTTGTGCCTACACTCCTTAGCAAAATAGGATTGTTGAAAGGGAACATAGACACCTATTAAATGTTGCTAGGAGTCATATGTTTCAGAGGGGATACCTATGTCTATGTGGCATGAATGTTTTTTAACTGTTGTATATCTGATTAATAGGTTGCCTTCCTCTGTCTTGTCTGGTGTTTCCTCTTATTTTTTAGTGTATGGTACGGATCCAAGTCTCTCTTATGTCAGGTCTTTTGGATGTCTTTGTTATTCTACTATTTTAAACGATAGTGATAAGTTTAGTGTCAGGTCTGAAAAATGTGTTTTGATTGGTTTCTCTAGTGTCAAGAAAGCTTATAAGTTGTATGGTCTTGATAGTAAAAATGTGTTCTATTCAAGGGATGCAAAATTTTAAGAAAACATTTTTCATTTCAAAATGGGGTCTTTAAATGAGTCTGCAAATGTTTTAAATGAAACTAATAAACACTTGAATGAATTAGGTGTGTCTCAGGTAAACAATTTTTTTTATGTTCAAAGACCTGAAAGACCCTATGATGAAGAGGATGACTCTTCTAATGTGGAAGGTAACACTTAGGTGACTTCTGATGACTGTGATAACACAGTTAAGGATGAAGTTATCAATGTTGTAACCCAAATAGGAGAAAATGTCACCTCTGAGGGTAGTGTCCAAACAAACCAAAATAATGAGGGTCTTTCCAATGTATTAGAAACATCACCTGTTCTGAGGAGGTCTACTAGGCAAAAGTTTTTGCCATCCAAGTTTAATGATTATATTGTTAGTAGTAATGTGAAATATGGTCTTGAAAAGTATGTTTGTTATGCTAATCTTTCTAGTAGTAATTTATGTTTTTCTACTACTTTACATAAGTCCTCTGAGCCTAAGACATTTCATGAGGATTCTTAAAATCCTAAATGGATTGAGACCATGAAACTTGAAATGGAGGCCTTGCATAGGAACAATACTTATGTTCTTGTTGATCTTCCTCCTGGAAGAAAAGCTATAGGATGTAAATGGAATTGGAAAATCAAGCATAATTCTTCTGGCGAAATTGATAGGTATAAGGCTAGACTTGTGACTAAAAGTTATAGCTAAAGAGAGGGTATTGATTAGAAGAGACTTTCAGTCCTGTTGTTAAAATGGTCACTGTTAGATGCTTAATTGCCTAATCTGTTCAAAATAATTGGTCTTTATATCAACTTGATGTGAATAATGTTTTTTATATGGGGATTTGAATGAAGAAGTCTATACGAAGTTACCCTCATGGTTATTATGATAAAAATGAAACTAAAGTTTGCAAGTTGATTAAGTCTTTGTATGGGCTAAAGCAAGCCCCTAGGTAATGGAATAAGAAATTAACTACTGCTCTTGTTGAAAATGATTTTGTGCAAAGTAAAAATGACTATTCTCTATATGTAAAAAGTAAGAATGTGTTTTTATTGCTATTCTGGTGTATGTGGATGATATTGTGGTTACTGGGAATAATGGGCATGAAATTGATAAATTCAAAAAGTTTTAAAGTTCCAAGTTTATGATTAAAGATCTTGGTTTATTGAAATGTTTTTTGGGAATTGAGGTTTTAGAAAATGAAGATGGTCTGTGTTTGTCCCGAAGGAAGTATTGTCTTGAATTATTGAGTGAATATGATTTGTTAGCATGTAAACCTGCTGCTACTCCTTTGCAGCAGAATGTTGTGCTTAATCATGAGGAGTCTGATAATGATAAGTTTTTGCCTAATATGTCTGAATATCAAAAAATTGTTGGCAAGCTTATACATCTGTCTATTACCCGACCTGACATTTCTTATGTTGTGCATTGTTTGAGTCAGCATATGCATGCTCCTCTTTAATCTCACTTTTTTGCTGCTCTAAAAGTGCTTAGATTCTTAAAAATGCTCCTGGTACAAGTGTTCAGCTTTACAAAGGTAAAAGTCTTAGTCTCTATGCATACTCTGATGCAGATTGGGCTAAATGTCCCAAAACTAGAAAATCTGTTTCTGGTTTCTGATTTTTGCTTATACCTGTGCAATAATCTTGTTTCATAGAAAAGTAAGAAACAAGCAACCATTTCTAGGTCTTATGCAGAGTCTGAGTATAGATGCTTAGCATCTACTACATGTGAACTTATCTGGGTTGTAAAAATTTTAAAAGACCTGGAAGTGAATGGTTTGCTTCCTGCTTATCTTTATTGTGATAGCATTTCTGCTATTTCAATTGCTGGGAAAACTAAGCATTTTGAGATTGACCTTCATTTGGTTAGAGAGAAAGTTTCTTCTGGTATTGTTAAGGTTTTCAAAGTTGCTTCAGCTAATAATGTTGTTGATATCTTTACAAAGGGTTTGAGCATTGCTCAACACACCGAGTTTTGTAAAAGACTCAGGCTTGTTGATATGTTTAAACCATGAGCCTAAGAGGGGGTGATGGAAATGTAGGCTGCATTATGCAATCTCATGTTTTAGTTAAGTGCAAGGGTCATTCCTACACTTATTTCTAACAGTTTGATGTTTGGTGTATGTTTGGTTCCGTGCAGGTCTTTTATTCTTCAAGGGCTGAAGTGAAAATGTTGGCTCTGTATAAGCTGGCTATTCCCAGCTCTAGGGTTTCCATCATTCAAGCATGTTATCTATCTCTCTCTAAAATCGATCATCTTTCTCTCTCAAATTTAAGGTTTCATAATCTGGTATTAATTTGTATTCTTTAGATCATCTTGATCTATAATATGGTATTGTTAGGTATTCTTTGAGTGATTTGTAGTGAGGATCATTGTAAGTGTGTTCTTGTATCTTTCTGGTATTGCACTCGTTTGAGGACAATATATTTATTTTGTAATTGTAAGGTGAGCACATAGTTATGGACTCATCAACTATGGCTTTTTGATTAAGTAATAAAATTACTAAAGGGGTGGTTTGTTAAGTGAATAAGTAGAGGTGTTGTGAGTGGATTCATAATTTTTACATCATAAATATATAATTTTGTCCCACCGCTACACACAAGCAAAATATTCTCTTGTTTATACTATGAAAGAGTCTTAATATTTTTCTTATATAAATATATAAGAAATTTATATATTTATGTTTATTTGGTTTTCGATTCGGTTTGATTTTCATTTGACCAAAACTATATCCAAATCGAAAACTAAATACTTAATTCGGTTCATTTTATTTACAAATTTAATTCTTTTTTTCATGAATCGATTTTGGTTTTCGGTTTTTACAGTTGAAACCCGGATTCTACACGCCATAGATTAACCATAGAATATTTGTACTAGTTTCGAGCGGTCTACAACTAAAGTGGCCAATGATTATTTTGAAATGAAAAATGTAAGGGGTGAGCAGAAAAATCAAAAAAATCGAAAACGAAATCGAATCGAACCGAAAACAATCTAACCAAACTAATAATCGAACTGAATTTGCCAAAACCGAATTGAACCGAACTACAAATTCGGTTTCCAGGTTGGATATGGGTTTTGCAATCTGAACCGAAAATCGAATTTATATAAATATATATATTTTTTATATACCTATATATATAAAAAGACTATTAAAATTTTATTTTAATATAAAAAAATATTTTTCATGTTTAGAAATAATTTTTTTTCTAAATATCTATGTAATTATTATTAGTTTTTAAATAAATTGTGTAATTCGAGTTATTTGGGTCAATCGAAAAACCGAACCAAATTCAACTTCAGTTTTTGGTTCGATTCGGTCGAATTCTAGTTCAATTCGATTTTCGAATTGACAAAAAAAACAAGCCAAAGTACCTGCACGTTGCTACGGGGCGGGTTATTTTTTTTTGGTGTGCTCAAGCATAAGAATTCGCGTGTTGCGGCGGGGCTAATTTTTTCCCGAATAATTTTTTTTTTGTTTTTGTTTTTTATCTTTCCGCGGGTGTTTTTTAATTTGAATGAATGGATAGATATGTATTGGATATTTAATAAATAAAGTTTATTACGTAAAAAAGTCGTAAATAGTTAAAAGGTGAGAGTACGTCGCATAATTTTTTTTTTCCTATTTTGGGCCGACGTGAGTTTTTTTTTTAATAAAGTAAAAGCTCTTTTTTTTGGGTAGATATGTATTGTATATTTAATAAGTAAATTTTATTACGTAAAAAAGTCGTAAATAGTTTTAAGGCGAGAGTATGTCCCGTAATTTTTTTTTCCCTATTTTGGGCCAACAAGGTTTTTTTTTTCCTTTTTCATAAAGTAAAAGCTTTTTTTTTGGCCAAGCCGATGGAAAGCCGTAAATAGTTAAAAAGTGAGGGTATGTTCCGTAAATATTTTTTTTCTATTTTGGGCCAACAACGGGTTTTTTTTTCCCATATAGCAAAAGATTTTTTTTAATAAGCTGAACACTATAGAAAAAAAGCTAAATGGGCCGGCCCAAAATGAAAGCCCAGTGGGCCGAACACTGTAGCGCTACAGTGCAACGACGTCGTTTCCGATCTCTTTTTTTTGATAATATGTATAATTTTTTAACCGAACAAACTCAAAATAAAGACTACTTGAGATCATTATGTGATAGCCCAACCCAATACAATTATCCCAACATAAATAAAAGGAAGATGATTTGCACACTTTTATTTATGATTGTAACATTCAATGTACAAGCAGATAAAACACAGTGTAAACTCCAGTACAACAATGTAAGGCACAAAATAGAGTGTCCCAGTCAATTTTTTGAGTGTGCAAATCAATTCCCTACATAAAAACACTAAGGGTGCGTTTGGTTTGCTATTCAGAATCACAATAAGTATGAGTTTCAGAATAACACGGAATGACAATGGGAATGAGATTACAAAGAACGCATATTAGCCTCCAATGAAAAAGCCTACAAATTAAGATATGATTCCGATTTTTTATAACCACATTAACATTCCAAACATTAACAATGATTCCATCTATCATTCACCCATTCCCATTCCCACAGTCTCGTACCAAAGTCACCCTAACATATAAAACTTTTTTTTTATTACCTTTTATCCTTAAAGAACAGAACATAAATGGCGGCACTGAAGCTCCAACACTTCCATCCTTCATCACCACCATTTCCAAACACCCACTTACAATCTACAAAGTCAAACCTTTCATTCACAATTTCCACTTACACTCCCTTAAGTTACTACAAAACACATCTTTACCCCCTCACACTTCCACTTTCAAGAAAATGCTTATCAACAACAACCCAACAAGAAGTTTCACTAGAAGAAAAACTGGAGCAGACCCAAAAAGAAGATTTGAAAAAGAAGCTTTTTGTAGTTGGTCTTCCTTGGTCTTTTAGTGCTTCTGATGTTAAAAGTTTCTTTAGTGAATGTGGGACTGTCACTGATGTTGAGGTATTATAATTCACTTTTATTAGTTTTTTGGTTGAAATTATGTGTTTTTATTGATTTGTTTGGTTATAGATAATAAAAAGAGAAGATGGGAAGAGAGGGTTTGTATTTGTTACAATGTCTTCTGGAGAAGAGGCTGTTGCTGTTATTCACAAATTTGATTCCCATGTAAGTTCACTTTTTGTAGTTGTTTCTTGCAAGTGATTATAGGTTTATTGCGTTTTCAAGTTGCAAAATAATGAGTTTAGTGTTTGGTGTAGTGACCATTCTACCTTTACGTTTTTTAACCACCCTGTTGACGTCGAAAGGTAAAATGGTCATTGTACATGAACAAAGTATTAGAGGATAAATAGACACAAAAGTCGTATTTTGAAAGCTTTGTGTTTTAATAGAAAAAAAGGCTACACATGACAAAAAAAATGGACAAGTTAGATACATTTTTTTTGTTATCATCCTAATAATCAAATTAGGAGTTAGTGCAACAACTAGAGGGTTTTTAGCCGAGTGGTACCTCATGCTGTGTGAAAATGTTCCCCCTAAACCAAATGGTTGTGGGAGTCTGTCTAGAACACATGAGGTAGATTTGTAGTGTATATATTGCGAGATAGTTAGTTGTCTTTAAAAATAAGGAGCAAGTGCAACATTAGTGACGCTGTTTATGTATGATTTATTTACATGTAAATTCATAAGTAAGAAAATTTGCCAAAGACTAAGACAGAAACAACTGATTATATCAGATTGTCACAAATTCACAATTACAAAAGGGAAGCAAATCCAAACACCGATTAGTGCAGCGCATTTTGCTAGGGCTGATATGCATGACACCCCCATGAACCTTTAAAAGTAGGAAAGCCAATTTCACGGGTGTCCAGAAAGTGTGTAGTCTAGGTCAGAATTGTGTATATAATAGTCGTCATCCTGACTGCCAACAACTGATAGTCAGATAAAAGTTCATTTTGGTCACTAGTCACACACTCAAACTGGCCACTCAAAATTTTGCTAAATTGTAGAAGGTTTGAATTTTAATGGATAGGTAAAACATGGCGGATTTAGTGTAGAAGTTGAAATAAAGCGCTAGTTAAGAATGTTGCGATTATTGTTTGATGCACATAATCTATAGTGTACCATTATCATTTGTCAAGCTATCAAAGTGAAAAGTTTCATAAGTATTTTTGTGGGCTCTTGCAATTCTCAGCAAATTCTATAGACTGTGATCGACTTTCAAAAAATTGTTCCAGTACTCCGTTCTAAACCTTTGGTTCACTCTTCCTAAGCACAAATCAAATCTCAAAGATTCCCAATAACATGTACAGTACAGGTTTTATAAGTTGAAAATTTTCTTTTGGCGCAGGAAGTTGAGGGTCGGATTATAAAGGTTGAATATTCAAAGACATTCAAGAAACCTACACCTCCTCGCTCTCCAACCTACTCAAATGAAACCCGCCATAAGTTGTTTGTGTCAAATCTTGCGTGGAAAGCAAGGGCTACAAATCTTAAAGAGTTCTTTGCTGACTTCAGTCCTGTGTCCACGAGGATTGTTTTCAGCACTTCAGGAAGCTCTGCTGGATATGGGTTTGTCTCATTTGCCACAAAGGAGGAAGCTGAATCTGCGGTATCAACCTTGAATGGCAAGGTAACCTGACAATTGCAAAAGAAATATAGTTGGTGTTTGATTTTTCCTGAGTTATAATATTTTGAATAATGGATCCCTTTATTTATGTGCAGGATTTGCTTGGGAGGCCTATTATATTAAAGTTTAGTGAAAAGTCTAGTGATAAATCTGAAACTAATGAGGAAAACGAAAACCCTTCAGAGGAACAACATGCTGAATTGTAGTACACTTCCCAATCGCTTTATCTGATTGACTAGAACGTGTAAGAAAATATCCTCGAGGCCATGGAACAAAGGTTTTGACATCCAACTAGTGAAAGAAGCTATGAAATTTGTGTTTCTTCAACATATGCTTCAAGCAACGATCTGTTCGAATGTATCTTCTGGATGTCATTGTTGAAAATTTTGAATTGTATTATGGTGGACCTGGGGTTAAGGGGGCTTATTAAGTCTTTAAAAGGAATTTTTTACATGTATCCTCCATGCTAATAATTCATTATACCGCTGTATGTAGCAAGAGTAACAATTTGGCCCATCAAACTACATTTTGCAATTGGTTTGTCTTGCTTATAATTTAGTTGATTGCCTATTGTCTTGTTTGTTTTTTTTTTCTGAAAAAGAAAATTAGCAATACTAAGGCTGCGTTTAGTTGGAGGAAAACACCCTTGTTTTCCACAAAATGTTTTGTGAAAAACAAGGAAAACAGAGATCGCGTTCATTTCGTCGTTTTCCAACAAAATTCTCTACAAAACACAAAATCCTTATTTTCTCCTTTTATACACAAAACTAGAAAACAATTTTATTTTGTTTTCCCCGCTTTCCTTTTATGACACCCATATCTATTTTCCTCTTATTTCCTACGTTTTATACGTTTTTATAAGTTTTTTGATGTTTATGTACGCTTACAGACATTTTTTACATTTTCGTCCGTTTTTTACGATTTCGATAGTTTTTTACGTTTTCGTTCGTATTTTTACGTTTTCGTCCTTTTTTTACGATTTCGTCTGTTTTTTTACGATTTCGTCCCTTTTTTAGCAATTACGTCCGTTTTTTCACGTTTTCGTCCGTTTTTTCACATTTTCGTCTGTTTTTTTACGATTTCGTCCGTTTTTTTACGATTTCATCCTTTTTTACGTTTTCGTCCTTTTTTACGTTTTCGTCCGTTTTTTAGGATTTCGACAGTTTTTTTACGTTTTCGCCCGTATTTTTACGTTTTCGTCCGTTTTTTACGATTTCGACAGTTTTTCTACGTTTTCGCCCGTATTTTAACGTTTTCGTCCGTTTTTTTACGATTTCGTATGTTTTTTATGAGTTTGTTCGTTTTTTACGATTTCGTCCGTTTTTTTCGATTTCGTCCTTTTTTACGATTTCGTTCGTTTTTTAAGTTTTCATCCGTTTTTTACGTTTTCGTCCGTTTTTTACGATTTTGGCTATTTTTTACGTTTTCGTCTGTTTTTTACGATTTTGACAGTTTTCTACGTTTTCGCCAGTATTTTCACGTTTTCGTCCGTTTTTTTACGATTTCGTCTTTTTTTTACGATTTCATCTGTTTTTTACGATTTCGTCCGTTTTTTACGATTTCGTCATTTTTTACGATTTCGTCTGTTTTCTTTACGATTTCGTCCTTTTTTTTTACGTTTTCGTCCCTTTTTTACGATTTCGTTTGTTTTTTTTACGATTTCGTCCGTTTCTTTTCAGACGAAAACGTAAAATTACAGATGAAAACGTAAAAAACGGACGAAAACGTAAAAAACGGACGAAAACGTTAAAAAAACAGGCGAAAACGTAAAAACGGACGAAATCGTAAAAAAGGACGAAAACGTAAAAAACGGACGAAATCGTAAAAAACGTACGAAATCATAAGAAAAGGACAAAATCGTAAAAAACTTATGAAATCATAGAAAAAGGCCGAAAACGTAAAAAAAGAACGAAATCGTAAAAAATAGATGAAATCATAAAAAAGCCGGACGAAATCGTAAAAAAAGGACGCAAACGTAAAAAACGGCCGAAATCGTAAAAAAACAGACGAAATCGTAAAAAACACACGAAATCGTAAAAAACAAACGAAATCGTAAAAAAAAGACGAACTCGTAAAAAAACAGACGAAATCGTAAAAAACAGACGAAATCGTAAAAAACAGACGAAATCGTAGAAAAACAGACGAAAACGTAAAAATACGGACGAAAACGTAAAAAAAACGAACTAAAACTTAAAAAACGGACGAAAACGAAAAAAACGGACGAAAACGTTAAAAAACCATTAAATAAATAAGATTCACCCAGTAGCCCATTTATCCCATTAGTGCCCGATTTAGCCCGTGCCTGTTTTGCCTGATGCCCGCGCCCGCCCGGCCCGCCCGTTTTGCCGCTTCTATTTTTGTGTTTCGAATATGTCTTTATAATATTACAAAAGTAAATAGAGAATTGAGATAGAAACAACAACACTTGAACATGTATTCTAGTTTTGTAAAATGGAAAACACAAACACATGTTTTTTTAACTAAACGCGTTTTTTAAATTTTCAATTGTTTTGTGGAGATGGAAACCCCCTCATTTTTTCCTACAAAACAGGAAATAGAAAATGATGGAAAATGTTTTCCAACTAAACGCAACCTAAGTAATACTACCTCCTTCCCGATTTTACGTAGTGTTTGGTACGTCGCAATAAGAGTTGGAATGGAAAACACCATTACGCCAGAATGAAAAAAATCATGTTTGTTTACAATAATGGAATGTAATGACTTATTACATGCAATCACTCATTACATCAAAAACTATCATTTTCATTCATTAGGGACACTTTGTTTTTTCCATTACGCATTGGAATGGAATGATAATTACATAAAAACCCTTTATTAATTACTATTCAAACAAAAAAACATATTTAATCAAAGTCTATTTTAGTCTTTTTATTATCGTTTACATTCCATTTTATTTTTGCAACCAAACATAATTACAATCGTAATGCGTCATTCCATTACTTTATTTATTCCATTACGATGTTCATTCCATTCCGTCACTACTTCATTTCGTCATACCAAACTGACCCATTGTTAATCTTTCATTCTTAGTATGTCTCAAAATTATTATTCACTACTCAAAATAGAAGCTGAAATTGTTTAACTTTACTATATTGTCTTTAGTAAAATTAAATATTTACAAACTCACATTAATTAAATTGTTAAAGAGTAAAATTTTCTTTTGTTTGACATTCGTTAAAATCAAGGCAGTATTTAATACATTTTTTTAATTTATATGATTTTTTGTATGCAAACAATAATTTCAATAATTTTAGGACGGAAAAAGTAATAAGCAACCCATGTGCTCATTTTCAAATTAGATAATCAATACTAGCAAGTAGCACCCTTTAAATCTTATAAAATCTATACCTCCATCCATGCCAATACCATAAATTTAATTAATAGACATTGCATATAGAAAAAAAAATAGCAACATTTATAAAATTCGATCTAATCCAATATTCATTAGCTTAACTCATACGTGAATATAATCTTGGACAAAAAATCAGCTCGACTAGTTTTGAATAGTTTTGAATTAATTGTCCATGACTAATAATCCACTCAGTTTATGGGCCCAAAATGCGAATAAGCTAGTCTCCTTCCATCACATTTCTTTATTCTTTTTGACTCCTTGTTTCCTTCGACTAATAATCTTTCCCTCTTCTTTTTCTTTTTACCAGTGAGAATGTGAGATACTAATACTATTCATGTTATATTAACTAAATAGGTGTGGATTCAATTCTTCCTTAACATATGTGAGATAAATTTATTGTGTATATACTATGGAGAGAATTGCAAAAATGGTCCTTGTGGTTTGGTCAAATTGCAGATTTGGTCCGTCGAATTTCAAAATTGCAAAAACAGTTTGTATTTTGAAGGTTTAGTTCCACTTTGGTCCTTGGTCGACCTAAAATGACTAAAATACCCCTTTGTACGGTTTTTTGTAAAAGAACAGAGAGGTATTTTAGTTATTTTAGGTGGACCAAGGACCAAAAATGGAACCAAACCTTCAAAATACAGACTGTTTTTGCAATTTCAAAATTCGACGGACCAAATCTGCAACAATTTGGCCAAACCACAAAGACCATTTTTGCAATTTACTCTATATTATGAGTAGTTAGTTGTCGTTTAAATTTAAAAAAAAAGAAAAAAAAAAGGCAGTGGAAATGACACATCTAGTATTTTCATTATTGTTAATATTACAGATGTTTGAAACCCAAAATCTCTTTTTGAACAATTTTAATGTAAGTTTTGAACTAAGAATATATGCTTGTTGCACATGATATGTTGGAAACATTAAGTAACATCATTACTTAGATCTACTTGATTAATCAATCTAATATTTTCAAATTAAAAACATTAGCTTCTCATAATTATGCCACAGTGCTTGTATTCTCATCCTCTCCTTTATGCCTTCACTTTTCAACTACAGCCCAACACTATCAATTGTTAAACTTTCAGTATCATACAAAATCCAACCAAAAATCCATATCTTATAAGCAAGAAGGGTCAACTGCTTAACATTGACGACGTTTGAGACGCTATGTTGCCGTGTAAGCGATTTCTTAGTGATCAAGTCGATCGGTGAACGGACCTTTCTTCTTATTGAAAGTTTGAAACTATTCTATAAAGCGCTAGAAGATCTTATTTCCCTAAAAATGCATGATTTATGCTTTCTGAGATGTTGATTATATGGTTTATATCACTCAAAGATTTGTCAAATGGTATCTGATTCGAACTAGACCATTTAGCTCAAAAAATAATTCCAAGTTCCTAAACCAAGATTCCTATCTAGGCTATATACACTATTTAAGGTTTAAAAAAAGTCAATGAATATATTGGAGATATATTGGAGATCATATCAAACAAAATCGATTCTAAACAGATAAGATAAAGAAAACTATGCATATACGAATGTAATATGTACGTATGTGTGTACCTACGTATGCATGCATGTGTTTGTATCATTATTCATTACTCATCTTTATACTATGTGATTGTAGTTTATGATTCATGTTGTGTTAGTGTTTTGTGCACTTAACTAGTGCTCGACAAATTATTACTATTACACCATGTCATATGGACGTGTGTGTTTATATATGCGTGTACACGCTAATACACGTAACTTACACCTTATGACATGGGGTTGTTCTAATACTATTGAACTAGATAAAGTAGTAAAATGCTTTTTATCACTTTGAAAGATGCCCCTTCCAACATCACAAAACACCAACTTTAATCGAGAGACAAATTTTGGCATGAAAATAATAAAAGAATTATACAAGAGGAGCATAAAAATGAAAAAGAAACCATAAAAAAGTAAAAGAGTATTACTTGAAGGAAAAAAAGTCACACCATATTATCCCCACACCAAAAGCACATTCTTTACTTTAATCCCACTTTCCAACTCCTTGCTCTCATGTTGTTTTTATTAATTTTTCAATCCTCCATTCTCTATTTTAAAAGCAAATTCTATGCTTCACTTGCTTCTGTTGTGTTTGTTCAATACTCACATGTTTCTCGTTCGTGTCACCATAGATGCACGACCTCGAAGTTTCTTGCACTTAAGGTGTATATTACATCACTCTATAATGTGTTCTTGATGTCCTTAATTTGCATGGTATTCTATTAGGGTTTACTTGTTGTACAAGTAACTTTTGCTTACAGGTTTTCCAATTATGGCGTCTATGGATAGCCCAACAACATGGGTGCCATATGTGAACAATCCAGATTGTTCACAAAATATTTGCAATGTGTATTGTCCCCAATGGTGTAACTACGTCGTGCTCCCTTCTCCTCCACCGCCTGTAGGATTTTCTGACGACGATCCAAGTGGTGCCACCCTGTCGCCACTTGTGATCATAATCATTGGTGTTTTTGGAAGTGCTTGTCTTTTGATTAGTTACTATGTTATAATCTCCCGATTATGTATTGTTAATAATGTCTTTTCTGAATCTATAAGACGTAGAGGGGTTCAAAATCAAGAAAACTCGGATTTGGAATTGTATGAGGATGATTTTAACATGGAAGATGACCCTTTGAATCTTGGACCTTGGAATATTCCGAGTAAGGGTTTGGATAAGAGTATTATAAATTCGATTAAGGTTTGCAAGTACAAGAAAGAAGATGGCTTGGTTTCAGGCATGGATTGCTCGGTTTGTTTAGGAGAATTTCAAGAAGATGAGAAGCTTAGACTTTTGCCCAAATGTAGTCATGCTTTTCATGTCCATTGCATTGATACTTGGCTCACAAGTCATTCAAATTGTCCACTATGTAGAGCTAATGTAAGTTGCGTTAAAACCTTGTTAAACATTTCACCTCCATCATCACCACCATTGCCACCGCCCCCGCCACCACCATTCTCACCACCTCCTCCTGAGCCTGAGGTGTTTGTGTCAAGGAGGGTCCCAAGTGATCTAGGTGGGCGTGATGCTATAATCGATATTATAGAAGATGCAGGTGAACGAGAGGTTAGAAGATCAGTATCCACGAGTTACATGTGTCAAACCCGTGTATCCGTAGCTGATATCTTGTTTGTTAATGATCAACAAGAAGAAATGGTATCAAAAGAGTTCCATATTGAGGATGGCGTTGGATCATCAAAACTAGTCACGAATGAAGATAGCATGTATGAAAATCGTGGTGATGTTAGCCATAGTATGATGAAAAGATCATTTTCTAGTGGCTACTTGTTCATTAAAGGATGGAAAGGAAACAACTTAAAATCTTCTAGTGTGCCTGCTTAGGGTTTTTTCCTTTGTTTGGAAGATTTCAGAATCTGAAGGATCAATTTTGTTAGATTGCTAATCTTTTGTTTTTCAACTTTGCTTGAGATCGAATCTCATTCCATCAAATTTATTGTTTTCGGACTTTTTGGTTTGAATGTGGGTTCCTTTAATTATTCATTACACAATGAATCGACATTCAGATATGCTGTCCGGCGGCATGTACCTTGTATCATACATATAGAGAGTAGATTTTTCTGATTGTTAATAAAGGCTACCACACTTATTTATCTTTTAAGCTGA
>BQNB010153519.1:0-11926 GCA_026074375.1 Tanacetum coccineum
CCTCATGAGTAGACCGGTACCAAAAGGCATAACAATAAAATAGAACTGTTAACACTTAACAGTTATAACAAGTTTACATTTCACAAATTATGCTATAAACTTTCAAGCCCAATTAATAATCCATGAAAACAAAACAGATAAACCAAACGAGACCCAATTGACACAAGGCCTAATTCCAAAATTTTATTAAGCAAACCAAACGGCTCATTATCTATTTTATTAGCCAAACGCAATAGTTGAAAAAAAACAAATGAGCGGATATATATTTTTTTAGAAAACAAGCTCAATTACTAAAAGCAAATCTGATAAGCCAACTCCAATAAGCAAACTCGAATAAGCAAACACCATGATACTACTATAATAAACAATTAAAAGCTTGAACTAAAATTATTAAACCACAAGAATCGAATAAGCTCAAAATTTATTACAAACGATTAAAATCATATAAGAGATTAATTTGCAACCTAGATTAAGCAACTGGTATACGAAATAAGCACTTCTAACAACCTAAATTGCTAAATGACGAAATAACACAACAAAAAGCTAAATTAAAATAAGCTAAAACTAGATCCATAACTAAAAATGCTAAATAAGCCTTAAACCTAAATTGTATAAGAACTAAACAAGATGAATGAGCATACGAGATAAGCAGCTAAGACTCAGAATAAGCTACGAGCATAAAATGAATCTCATCACCAAACGAATAAGCTATTAAGCTCATAAAAGATTGATCTAACAATTTAAGCTCATTCTAAATCAAATAAGCTATTTAAAAGCTTATTTTATAAGAAAATATGGACTTCTATTTAAACTAAAGCTTGATAAGCACAATAATAAGCTAAACTCGAGCTTATTCTAGCTGATTATTGCAAAAAGTATTTAAAAATCTATAAAAATGATTCAAATTAGCTTAAAAGGCTTATAGGAGTCATTTTATAAACATTTAAAAGCTTTTGAAAATAATAAGCCGTAAAAATAAGCACGAAATCGCAGCTTATAGAATAAGCTAACAAAAAGAAATTGAAACGAATTAATAAGCAAAACAAATAGCTATCCAAGATCTTTAATCAACTTCAAACACTCTTTATTATATCATCAGAAAAAGCTCATGAAATAAGCTAGTACAATTATCATGAATTCCTGAAATAAACTACTACATATTTGAAATAAGCTAGAAACTAAAAAACTAAACTCCAAAAAAAAATAAATTAAAAGACTAGCTCTCAAATATAAGGGGAGCAGGTTGTTTTATATGGTGAGAGAGGGGTGAAAAATGTAAATTTGGCCAATCATTCAATACTCAATTGGCCAATGATTGCCGTTTATTAGAGTTCCCTCAGATCAAGCTTTTGCAAAGAGGAATCCAACCGATCACTTGAAGCCACGTGTCTATTTTGAAAAGCTTAATTCGTACGCATTCTTTTTGGACTGTTGGATCAATTTGCTTGTAACTGAAATGAAATTTTGAGTTTTTACAAATTGGCTCCCCACGTGGCTTCACCTTATTTGCTTTCACATACCATAGTGCATGGTCACGTGACCACCATTTCATTTAATTTCATAGCACATGCTACGGATGTCAACATGACGTCACCCTTCTTCAAATCAATTTTTATTATTTGGGCTATTTTTGGTTTTAATGAATTGGGCATGGGCTGGTCCAGCCCATTAAGTTGGTTACGGGTTGGCTCAATAAGATCTGAGGGCACCGTTGAACTTGTTTTCTTGTGCTCTTCACAATGGTATGCTCGAGGACTCTTCACGACTTCATCTTGGTTTTGAGTAATAATTATACTTGACCAAATTTAGTCCGATAATTCCTGTTTTTGCATCATTTTCAATCCTTTTACCTGCAAGACATAAAAATACCAAACAAACATATTTGCAATATAATTAAGCATATTTTAGTATTTTTAGTCCGATTAATAGGGTTTTACGGGGTATAAAATATGTGTATTTTAGCGAATATCAACATGCTAGGCTAGATCCTCTAGTATTTACTTATGATTGCATGAAACTTAGTTTGTAGATCCTTTTAATGTTGCTTTTTGTGTTGGATGTGAGTGTTAGGCTTTAAAAACTAGCCATAAGATATTAAATTGGCATAGACATCTAGGGAAACGCGAGTGCGTAGAAAGGATACCATCGGTAACAGTCTTCATACTACCTTATGCCTAATATGGTTAATCCCTCTTAACTATTTTAATGCATGTAATGTACTCTTAGGGGCCTTGTAATAGTATTCATACTACCTTACTTATGCGTTGCCTTAACTGAATATTACGTATACGGTGTTTTTATGTAATTCGCTCATGAATAAGGAAATCACTTACACAGATCGTCACAAGTGTGACAAAGCAATAGGATTAGGAAAAGAAAACTAGGAAGTAGTGCATGATTAAGTAAATACGTTCTTTTATCATATAGTTATCACCAAAGTAGTTTAGATTTACATTTAGTTTAATTAGCTAAAACCAAACCAAACCTCTCAAAACCAGAATTTTACCTACTTTCTATAAAATATAAAAATACAAAAATAATCTTCTCTCAACCCCTTAGATCTCTATTATATTTTGTCAAGCCTTCCCAAACTATTCCCCTGGAGAACGATAACAACCCTCGAGTCTTGCCTATACTACACTACAACGGTTAGGTAAACTGCCTAGGGAGTAGTAAAACTTCTTGTGAGTTTTCAATGAACGCATCAAGTTTTTGGCGCCGCTGCCGGGAAATAGTTAGCTTTCGAATTTTATCTAGCTTAGGTCTACTCGCTTGATTCCTATCAAGTGAGATTTTAATTTCTGTCTATTAGTTTCCTTGTAGTCTATCTTTTTTTCGTTCTCTTTGTTCGTAAAACCCTCTTGTTTATATTGTAAATAAAGTTTTCATTTAAAATGAATATGTATAGTTATTCTAGTGTAAATAGATTAAAATGTATGGCTGAAACCTTCCAAAATGATGTTTTGATGTTCTATCAACACCAAAATGAATCTCTCTATGATGTGTGGACTCGTTTCAAAAACTCAATCCAAAGAGTCCCTCATCATGACCTCGATTTATAGACCCAAATCCAAGTCATTAAAATAAATTCTAACTTTTTTTATTTAATCTATGTGGAATTTAATTATACCATTTGACCCACCCGGTTTATTTGTGACATGACATACCAATACCCATTTATTAATTAACTCAACCCAATTAACAACACACCCCAATTTGAATCCCAAATCGTCACCCCCAAAATATAAACCCAAAAAACAAGATCCATAACGGCTTATTATAAACCCTAACATAAACTAGATACCAGTGACGAAGCCAGGATTTTAAATACGCGTGGGCCGAATATCAACGTAGCATTTAATGAATAGAATGTCGTCTCTGGTTTTCTATTTTCAATGCATGAACACTACATAACATGGCTTGAACAATAAAACTTGAATGTTACATGTAGTAAGATTTTGATCTAAAAATTGCACTAAAATGTAACGAAATATGCTTTCAAATTAATTTGAAGCATCTACAATACCTTTAGATGCATGTGAAAAACAATAATAAAGATCTACAAACTATGTAAAATAGGCACTTTCAAGTTTAAATAAATGAAAGATTATGATAAATGTGTGGTACAATCAAAATTAAATTATGCATTTGTCTTGTGTATTAATTCTCATATTTTAATTGGGTGGGCCTATTGATCTATTTACATATCAATTCTAAATCAATAGAATATATATGTACTAACTCTATAATTTTGGGATGAGCTTTGGCCAACCCAAAGCTATACATAGCTCCGTCCCTACTAGATACAATTCCACCTAAATAAACACCCCAAGTCTAAACCCTACATCATGTCTTCTTCTTCTCTTCCCTTTAATTTGTCATGCAACAGTGAACTCCCAAATGAGTGTGAGTGTGGTCTCCCATTAAAGGATTTTGTTTCATGGACAATTACAAACCAAACAAGAAGATTCTTAGCGTGTCATAACATATAAATATATTTATATTTTTTGATTTTGTAATAATAATTTTGTTGTTAAATTGTTTTGTGTATTACTATGTAGAAGTATACAAAGAAAAAGTGTGATGTTTAGGAGTGGTATGACCCAAAGATTGAAACTTAGTGGTATAGGCAACATTTATACGAGATGCTTTTGATGTTGAATCCTCACCAAAAACATGAATTAAATAATGAGATAACCCGTCAACAAAAGTTTGAAGAACTGCAAAATAAGCTTTAGAAAACCAGTCAAGACTTGAAGAGAAGTGATAGCAGTTGGACTTTTTGAATGTCAACTTTTATTATTTTTGCAATTGTTATGTCGGTACTTTTGGCATTGAAATAGATTTAGTTTAGTTATGTTGTATTTCCTTTTGCTTGTAAAACTCCTCTTTGTAATCTGTTTATTTCGATCAAAGTCTAACTTTTTAGTACAATTTTGGTCTCATGTTGCAATGACTATGTGTGTCATACCCCGTCAGCGGCGGAAACACAGGAATGCAACATAATGATTCACATTGCACAAGATACAAGATCATACCATACATTGTTTTCAAAAGTTTATTTACAAAAGTTTACAATTTCGCAACCTTGGAAAAAGTCAAACAGTTGTCTTTCAATAAACTCCCAAATGTATTCATCTTTGGTCCCCAATACTTCACATTTACCTTTGTTAATAACACACCTGAAAATGATACTCGAAAACATCAACAATAATGTTGGTGAGCTTGTAGGTTTAATTCAAAACCCAGTCGTTGTGCTAATATTTTCAACAGTAGACAATTATGCAATATGACAGTGAATAAATGCGAACAAACCTATGACTTAGCATCCCCGCTAATCATGTACGATGACCTAGCATCCCCGCTAGTCACCAAACCAGCATATACCAATGCTCTTGGAGCCGCAACTCCGAATGTCACTTACGCATCTAAGGGGCACCTAAGGGCCTACCAGCTGGAGCACTAGATTAGGACAGGACCACACAAGACATGGCAAATCCTTGCCAATCACACACATTCCATGCACCTCGATGCATGCAAGTACAATCAAACCACATAATATTCACATAGCAGTCATAAGTACATAATTGTCCCGAAAATAAAACCACGTCTCGCACAGTTCGGAAACAGCTCAAAACACATTTAAGCATCATTTACCCCTAACAGAAAAGATTTAAAAAGTGGGGCTATGAGAACTCACCTCAACAGATGAAAATAACCGCACAGATAATCTCTACACAACGAACCAAACAATCTCTACTCAATGCACCAAATAGCCTCTACAACGCACAACGGTACCCGGCCATGACCTAACATTAATTTCACCTTATTAACATTTTGTACAATATTGCCTTATTGTAAAAGCGTTCATCTTTACTCACATAAAATCCTCATTCTTTTACAAAAACCCTCATCCTTATTTCAAAACTCTTATTCCCATTACAAAATCTTTATTCTCATTGCAAAACCTTTATTCTCATTACAAACGTTTTGGTATTATGGTTGTGTGGCACTTAAGTAAAACAATGCGATGCACTTGGGCTAAGTGTGACATCAATACAAAATACTCAAAACACATCTAACAACTTAAAGCTAAACAACTAACCAAACGGTCCAAGAGAATCCGACGAGAAATAAGTAGGGGTTCAAAGATCGAAAATAAACGAATAAACATCTCCGCAACGTTAAAGTAAATATATTAAATATATATAATAACAAAATAATAATATTTTATTATTTTCGTCTCTTTATCGGGCTAAACGGGGTAAGTATAAAACCTTATCATCTTTGTACATCCATGTTCAATCGTTTAATCTTAACATTTATCATTTACAAAAGTCGTCTTTTGACCTTTAGTTGAGTTGACACAGATAATTATTCCCAAACCATAAATTTTAATACTTTCCATAAGTTTTTCCAAAACTCCGATAAAATGCCAAAAAGTCCATATTTCAAAGCGTTTAACAGACCAATGACCAAGTTCGACCATTTTAACTGTTTTTCACTTTCGTAGATCCATTTATCCGACTTAGTAATCCAAACTATAAAATTTTCCTTATCTGGCCCGAAAGCCCAACATTAGTCCATTAGCATTTGTTAAGTCTAATATAATTACTTTTATCTCAAATCTAAGTCCATTAATCCATTTACAGGTCCAATTTATCAATTTTTCTCCTATTGGGCCCGAAAGTCTAATGTTAGTCCATTAAGGTCTTAATATTTAGCCTGATAGTAAAATTAGTCCATAACCTTTTATATAAGTCCAAAATATAAACCGAAGCCCAAAAGGCCTTTAGCCCATTAAGCCAAAACGCAATAAGCCAAATCAAATAAGTCGTGGCTAATAAGCCAAACAAAAATAAGCTATAAGCTTAAAATGAGTTGAGGCTTTAATAAGCCAAAACTAACCAAATAAGCCATAGCTCCATAAGCTCAAACCAATAAGTCGAATCAAAATAAGCTCTATATGAGCCGAATCAAATAATACGAACATCAAATAAGCCGTAAACCAAGTGGGCCGATTGGTTATTGGGTCGAGCCCAACAATCCATCCCCCACGTTTGGTTGGGCCGAGACTGAAACCAAATACTAGCTCGAAACCATATAGGTCGGTTGGGTCATGCCCAAACCGAAATAAACCGAAACTAGATAAGCTCATGCTAGCTTTTTAGCAACTTTTCAAAAATAAGTCCTAATAAGCTCTTAAAATAAAATTACCACAACAACCATAATCTATAAGTGTCAAACCCCCTTTTTTTGTTTACGCAGACCCAAACGCACCCTTTTTCATTCGTTTAAAACTTTCAAATTTTGACTTAACACGATCCACTTGTACAACTATCATAAGTTTACCAAAATGAACACAAAAGTACAACTAATAAAAGTTTTTAGAAAGACTTACAAACTTGATGATCTTGGTTTAGTTTTGACGCGAAGAAACAAACCCCGATATCGTTTTCTACAACACGAGACTACTAACTATTAACCCACTATTGATTCTCAACCCGTGTTCTTGATAAATCTTGAAAAAAATATGTTTCTTGCCCTTGTGTGTTGCTCGTCCGAAACCCCAAAGAGAAAGAAGAGAAAAATGTTTTTGTTTTGATTTGAAATGTTATGAAATGCATGATAAGGTAAATGACAATATATGATTGTACCATGCAAAACCATTAAGCTAAAAAGAAGCCTTGATGTTCCCTTATTTGTCCCATACCCGTCCTAGTATCGAAGGGGCTCGGGATGTCTCGTTTTTGTGCCGGTTTTACTTAAAACTCAATTTTCATCACTTTAAAACGTTACTCGAAGTTAGTTAATATTTTTGTTGGGTTTAAAAATGTTTTTCCAAGAACATGGGTCATTCATACGACCTATCCCTGAACCAAACTTTCCAAAATTCATTTTGATCATTATTTGACGTGTCGGGACCCAAAATACAAGTTTTTGTCCAAATTTAACCGAAAGCTTTCATGTGAATTTAAAAGCATTCCAAACCTTCAAAAATGACTTGTCACCTTAGATTCACCTAAAAATTTCACTTTCACAACCGTTACGGTCTTTTACCAAATTTCACGAAAACACCTATTTTCTAATAACTTTTAACTCACACCTCTACGGTTCACGTATTTAGACCATGTTATTTTATAATATGGATATACTTAACCATTATATTCATTAAACGCTCTTCCAAAGTTACTTAAATTCATTCCCAAGTTAACTGTCATGACGGTACGCGCTGCGTGACAATTTTCGCACAACACGAGAAAACTTCCCCGAACGCATTAAAATGACAACATAAACACTCCTATATGGAAAGATGAATCAAAATTGATTCACTTATGATATTCAAGGCTCTCTTAATACCCGGTTAAACCGTAACCGTTTCACGCAAAATAAGTCAACCGGAGTTAACTTTTTAGCCTGCTCTTAGAAAACTGACAAAATTGAAAGACTTCGATATTAAATCATAATATTTTATAATACTTAGAACCAGAAAAGTTACCAGTTATCACAGTCTAACCCCTTAAAGTAATTCCGCCCCTGAAATTCAACTCAAATTCTCAATCATAATCAACAACTAGAAAAATTCCATTCCTCAATTCAACACACTCGTCCTCTATCAATTTGGTCTCTTCAAGTGGGGTTTCTTTTGATTCCCCTAAAGACCTAGTTCAGATGTCTAGCTCTTACACTTTCTTATGATTTATCCAGATCTAGTCTCACACAACATGATAGTCTTTCCTACTATCTCCTCAACTTAATAGTTCTTCCTAACCTCCGGGTCACATATTGGTCGGGTGTCCAGATATGATCCAATCCTCGACGTGTCAACAAAACTCTTAGAACATTTGACGGCATCTAGTCCCTCGGTCATTCTATTTAGTGGGTTCAATCCTCCAAGAGGTATGTGTCCTACACATTACGTCCTACGCATTGCTCTTTTCAACATCTCCCAAGGTTCGCTTACCAAAATCTGCTTAAACTCTTCCAAGTAGATTTTACTTGTTTCGAGTACTTTGGGTTCTAATTCACTAAGGATTTAGAATATTCTTTGGGGTTACTCTATAATCAACTCGGGTTCCAAATCAGCCTACTACAATTATGGCCTAGGCTCCTCGCGACTTCACAAGGTTTTATCTAACTTCGCGTTATTTCAACGCAACTGTTTGTTATGTCACTTGAATATTTTTCAAGTTCCACATAGGTGGGGAATAAGCGCGTGAGAGATCTTACAAGAATAGAAATCCTATCTGTGGTGAGCGGCGACCCACATCACCAACCGGCATAAACAACGACATACACAGGTACTGAACGTATCAACTCATGTAATAAAATGTACTACCATCCATTAATTTCTAAATTCCGTACATAATCATTCTACTACTATCATATCCATGATTTTGATAAGAATCCACTACTGACTGATACTAATCAGTTCATAACTATTACCACAGAGACTACTCAGTTCAAATCTAACACTAACCGAAGCTACACAGTTTAGTGGTGTACAAATTCCTAACTAATCTCATACCATCTACTGCTCTCTACGACCCCTCTCCTTCTCTAAAGCAGTAACACGACCTCTTATCTCCTGAAGCTTACGTTGCATATCGGCCTGCTGCACTAACATATCATGAATCAATCTATAGACATCATACATAGCCCGTGACATATCCGTCATCCGGATGTCAACATGCCCTGCCCATGCCTCTAATGCTAACACTGGCCTCTATAAAGCTCCAAAAGTCATTGTGGCCCTCTCCTGCTCCCGCTCTAAACTCCTAAACCTATACCTCTATGAAAAGATCTCATATCTAACCGCTCCTGACCTATTATATAGCTCCCTCACATCCCTATCAATATTCGTAAACAAAGTAGGTAGTAGTGCATCCAAGCGCTGGGTATTATCATAGAGTATGCTCCTGTGGAGCTCTAACTGCACCCCTACCTCTAAAAACATATCCTCATCTACCGATATGGTGGCTGTAAGCTATGAGTGATGGGACTACTAGGGATGATGGTGAAACTGGCAAGGAACCAGACAACCACTCAGGAGATGGTGGTGTCTGAATAGGTGTAACTGGTAGTGCATAAGCTGGAATATCAGTGTAAACTTTGCCATCTTCAGGATCTATCCATGTATCAAGGGTGGGCTGTCTAAACGCAGATACCCTCTCTGCTCCCTGCTGCTCTGGCACAGACCTAGAGCTCTGACCTACCTCGAATGTACTAGGTACCTAGTCCTCTCCTAAAGCCAAATCACGATGTCTCAACGCCCCGTAACCAAGTCTTAAAGTCCCATCCGCGGTTGTATCCACAACCAGGACTACCTGCTGCTAACCCTCAGTTACAACCTACTCCTTCCTCTCCTCTAAACCAGGACCCTCATCCTTTGACCTATCTCTCTTATCATCCGCATCTGAACTCTCATCCTCCCCATCCTCCTCAATATCCTCATCTCCTAACTCGTCCCCTCACTATCAGTATCTAATATGAGCTCAGATGTACCTCTATACCTCTTCCATACAAGAAGGGCTAAAGATGGTGATGGCGTCTCGTAAGAGGATCTATACCTCCTACAGAAGCTGAATCTGACAAGGCCATCGCCTCTGCCACTCTGGCCGAATGACCAGGGGATATGGCGGGCTGGGCACGCATGGTCATACGTGCAGTCCTACGGTGGAACGAAGCTCTAGTGGGTGTAAGGGTGGGTGAAGCATGAGTAAGTGGATGATCGGGTGACAATGGTATAGTGGAATCTAATGAAGTTAATGAATGGGATGAAATAGTCCTAGTACCTGACGGCTCAGAAGCCTCAAACTCCTCACCTATAAGGGGTAATCTAGAACCTAACGACTACAACTCCTCTGCCTCTAAGGGAGTCTCCCCTAGCTCTGACTCAGTATCTGTATCAACTAATTATGCCTGCCTAACCGCTACATAGGGTTCATCAGGTAATAAGACGGGCACTCAGGAGCTTTGAGCTCCGTCAGCCTGGGTGACAGTCTCCGAATCAACATAAGTTGGGGTAGACATGACCTGTGATAACACGGTAAAGGGTATAAGTATCTTTACAAAATATCATTACTCAAATTACCAGCATCACTATGCTTTACATATATAATTAACATAAGATTTGAAATTAGGTGTTAGTAACCGTATATATGTATATATATTCTCTTATATATATATCAAATATACCCAAGAGGTACGAACGGCAAACAAGTACCATCATGGTTCTACACAGAATAATCACTTTAGGGCATCATACCATACCCTAACATATCCATTAAGGGTACACCCTTAATCAGCATCGCTACCAATCAACATACCTACCAAGGCTCTCAGGGCATTATGCACTACACAACATAACTACCCAAGACACATCCTCAACTAACGTCGCTACCCGCAACATTTCTACCTAGGCTTCCAAGGCATCATGCAATATAATTAAAGAAGCATGGCAAGCACTAGGCAATCAACAACACTCTAGATCCCAACACTCGCAAGTGTTCTCACAATTTCATAGTCAATCATTTTTAGGTGGTCTTACTACTTACACATCCCTCCCTTCCTCTAACATAGCTTAAGAAAACTACCCTTATCATTTCATGGTCCTTCGTGAATTAAGCATAGTTAATCAGGCTATGCGTAATTTAGGAGATGCCATGAATTGCTTGGGCTAATTAACTTTCGCCATGTTCAAGGTTTTACGAAAACTCTACTTTGGTTATAGTTTCATTTTCTTCTTTTTTATTTTTTTTAAAAAAAGCATTCTCTATAACCTTGACTCTGATTACCAATCTGTCACACCCCATCAGTGGCGGAAACACATGAATGCGACATAATGATTCACATTGCACAAGATACAAGATCATACCATACATTGTTTTCAAAATTTTATTTACAAAAGTTTACAATTTCGCAACCTTGGAAAAAGTCAAACAGTTGTCCTTCAATAAACTCCCAAATGTACTCATATTTGGTCCCCAATACTTCACATTTACCTTTGTTAATAACACACCTGAAAATGATACTCGAAAACATCAACAATAATGTTGGTGAGCTCGTAGGTTTGATTCACAACCCAGTCGATGTGCCAATATTTTTAACAGTGGACAATTGTGCAATATGAAAATGAATATATGCAAACAAACCCATGACTTAGCATCCCCGCTAATCATGTATGATGACCTAGCATCCCCGCTAGTCACCAAACCAGCATATACCAATGCTCTTGGAGCCGTAACTTCGAATGTCACTTACTCACCTAAGGGTCTACTAGTTGTAGCGCTAGATTAGGGCAGGACCACACAAGACATGGAAAATCCTTGCCAATCACATACATTGTAACACCCCCAAATTGGGTCGCAGCGGAATAAGGGTCCGGGGCGTGTTACTTCTCAGATCAACAACACAAGATAATATA
>BQNB010153521.1:4232-15633 GCA_026074375.1 Tanacetum coccineum
TATTAAAATCATATAAAAATCATATCTCCTTCGTTTTAATTCCGTTCTTAGTGATCCTTATATGCACGGATTCGTATCGAAATACTCTATCAAAATAATGTGTTTACTGATTTTATAAAGTTATGAACAGTAACTTTATAAAGTTGAGAAATAATTATATAAAGTTACTTTTTATATAATGTTTGCAAAAAGTGTAACTTCTTCATTTTAAATCCATTATTGGTGTACTTTATAGTATTGGAATCCTCATGACTTGTGCTTTCTTAGAAAAATATGTTTATATTTTATCAGATTCGAAAACTTTGTAGTTTTTATAAAAACACTTTTATAAAAACATTTTTACGTATAATCTTGTAAATTCCGTAACTTCTTCATTATAACTCGGATTTTCGAGTTCTTTATATGCTTACGATCCTTTTGAGATATACTATTTTTATAAAATAACTCCAGATTTTATACAAATTCGAATCAAAACGGAATGTTAAAACTGTTCGGGTTATATATATACAAGTTTATTTTATAAACTTTTTAACAAAGATAATTACAAGTCCTCAAATATGACTAATACACTAACTTGTGTCTATTTATAGTCCTCTAATATATGTCCAAAAAATAAGTCCAAGATAACATGTCTCCATATTTATTTATTCATAAACATAATAAATAAACTTTTATATAATTAGTTTATAAACTAGTATTATAAATTAATAAATAATTATACAAAGTGTGTTCTTGCCAACTATCTTCATTTTAGCATCATAACATCATATGAAAAATGAAGTTCGAATTTATACAAGTGTAAAAATCCATTTTATAAACTTATAAAATAACTTAGATGGTGATTAACAATATAAACATTATATACACATGAAATGATAATATGAAAAGTTTATGGTTCTTAGAAGACCTTAACAAGATGGATGATGAAGAGAAACAAAGTCTAAACCCTAGCTTATCAAGAAAACCCAAGCTTTCAAATTAAGAAAACCCTAATTCAACCAAGGAAACCCTAATTCATTTCCCTTGTGCAAACCCTTTTAAACACCCAACTAAGCTTCCAATACACCTTAGATATGCCTAACAATGAACCTTGTATGTTTGGAATACCTTAGAAATCGAAACTATGAATTGTTTGAGTGTGTGAGTTGGAACCGTGAGCTAGGAGGGGGGACAAGAGAGTTTTTGCTTTTATTTCTTGTAAATGGTTATGTGTGTGTATACTTTACTTTATGGAAGGTATTTATAGCATGACTTGAGCTAGAATACCATTCATGAGAAACTAACAAATGGTTTTACCATGTATAACAATTGTGGCTGGTTTTGGTAACACAAGGACACGAATTTTATAGTTTAAAATGGTTTAGGGCTTATAGAAGTAGGGAACAAGTAAGGCATGAGTTGCTTTTGTGTAAGAATGTAATGACAAGTCTAACATGTTTGTTCTTGACTCTTTTTTTCCTTGGATTCAGCCGAACTACAAGAGAGCATGTGGGATACAATTTTGCCTTGAAAACCCTTGGATAAAGCTTGAAGATGATCCCTTGGTTAATGGTTAATATTGTTTAATAGTTAGTGGGTTGCTTGTGATTTAATTCTTGAATGTATGAAATGTGTTTGTGTATAACCGGATATAGGTGAATGTGGGTGAGTATAATTTGTATATTTTTGGGTATTGGGTATTATGTTGGGTATTTGTTGAAGTATAGAAGTGTTTATGTTGTTACATGCATGCATGGATGCCTAAAACGCGAACCGGTACGTTTTACGTAAAGTACGAAAATAAATCATGAAATATTATAAATTATACTTCTAATAATGTTATAACACTTCTTGAAAATAAACTTTTATTAGTTTGATGCCCGTTTACGTTAAATGTTGATTTTTAGTTTACGCGATTTAACTAAGCGATTTAATTAAAAGTGAACGCGTAAAAGTTTAAAATAAATAGTTGAATATTTATTGACGTAAAAAGATGTGAAAATGTGAATTGTTACACTATGGATAGGTTGACAACTGTCCTTAGTGTAGGGATTGCCCAAACCTCCGCCTACAGTAAGTTAGAAACTTATAAAGTTCGAGAAAATCTTCCAGGAGGGTTTATAGTCGAGAAATGAGATTATCGGAATTAGATAGGTCTTTAGGATAGTTGGGGGTTAATCACTATAACCTTGATACCAAAATTCCGTGATCTACGGGAGATTGAGATCGTAGGATATATAGGACATGTTTCAATGTCAATTCGGGCCTGTTGATATTAGAACCACCATAATACACGGTAATATAGACATTGCATTAGGAAACATCATTTCAACTGTAACAAATGAGTAACTAGGCTAGCACGTTTCTCGCCCTGACTAATCTTCGTATTTTAAATTCACATTTTATTTACTTTAATGCTTTCAATTCATATTTAAACCATTTTAAACTGTGACAAATTCAAATTAAAACTAAATCACTTAGCTCTTGGTACAACCTCGGATTTACCAATCCTACACTATACACGATCGGGTTCTTTGTCCGTTAGTGCGTTGTAGACCATAATGAATCGAATTTTATAAATTTAAAACTTGAAATATAATTTAAACAATTATACGCATCACCTATACATTATTCGTTTTGTATCATTCGCCTTCAGATTTGAAATTGACTTCATAAGAACATACCATTCTGGATATATCCCGTCACTAAGATAATATCCCCTGTTATAAGTCAAGTCGTTAGCCACAAATGGAACATCTGGTGCTTTCCCGGATTTGAGATCATCAAAAAGAGGGGATTGCCATATAACGTTTACGTCGTTGTTCGACCTGGAGACACTAAAGAACGCATGCCAAATCAATAAGTGTTGGGAGGCAACCGCTCCAATAAAATGAATGCGTCTGATTTGTGATCACCCCTACAAAATTGAGCCTTTAATGCAACTGGGTAATTCTCCCACGACCAATTCGTACAATCAATACTTCCTATCATCCTAGGAAACCCATGCTTTTGCTCGTGATGAGCATAAAGTTTTTTGATATCAATATATGTCGGCTTTCAAAAATACTCGTTTCCATATAACTCCATGATAGTCGTACAAAAGGCTACGAGAGAGTCGCGGGTTGTTGTTACACCCATTTGCAGATATTTGTCCAGAGCATCAGGAACGGAGCCATATGCCATTTGACGAATTGCGAAAGTACACTTCATCAATGGGGAAATGCCAACTTTTCCAGTACAATCAACACTTAGTTGAAAATAAGGGCAATGATCAGTTATTTCTTAAACAATGCACGTGAATAGTTTTCGGCTCATTCAGAACCGTGTACGGAATGTTACTTCATTGTACTATGGTGTTCGGGGAAGTAAGCCGCCGCTAGACGATCATGAGCACCGTAACGATCGCTGTCTAGTTGGTTTCATGGGATTTTTGGCTTTGAAGCTTGAATAACAACACTAATGGCCTTTGTAAAAAAAGTTAGCTCACTATTAACTTCATCTTCATCATCGGATGTAAAAAAGAATAGATCGGGAGACATTTTGTAGATGAAATATGTAAAAGTGTATAAATAGAATGTGTTTGAATGTATCTATATAAATGGAGAAATAGTATGGTATTTATAAGATAGAAATTTTAATTTTAAAAAAGAATAAAACACCCCAACAGTGAGTTTTTTCGTTTGATATTGGCTCACGAATTCGTCGAGTCTGCGACCCACATCTCCAAAAACCACAGGCCGATCGAGTTGACATGTTGGCTTACAATGGGGGCGACGTGTCTGGCAAGGGTCGACCCACTCGGTCGACCTTTCCATTGCGAGTAGTCTTAGATACTGTTAGTGTCGTGGGTAGTGACATGGGAAAAGGTAGTGCTAACTCACTTATTTTTCGTATAACACCAGAATCTATCATACCACACACAAAACACCCCTCCTATGGAAGACCCTCTGGCTCATACATACCCCACTAAAACACAAGCAAAAAAACTATAAGAAGTCCACTGCGTGGGCTGGTGGTGGCGGTGCGAGAGGCTAACAGCCTTGGCTGGTATGGTGGTGGAGCTGTCGTGCTCGGCTGGTAGAATGGCGCCAGGCTTCAACGCCACCGTACCTTCCCTTCTTATAGTTTTACCCTTAACTAATTAATTTTTGTTTTTAAGAGTTTGTAATGATAATATCAAGTAAGGGTAATATGTTAATATATATATATCAATTTTTTTTATCTATTTCTAGTTGAGGTGTCAATTTGAGACCATTGGTTAAATTTGGGTCTAGTTGGGTCTCTCTTAATATTTATAGTTGGGTCTAACATTACTTCCTTAATATTATAGATGGGTCTAGTTAGATCTCATAACGGGTCTAGACTGGTCTCCCTTAAAATTATAGAAGGGTCTCCCAAGGGGATTAGATGGGTGTAGCAGATCAAAAGTTTTTTTTATACGTTTTGATTCATTTTTATCCATTTTTATACATTTTTATACGTTTTGCATTTTTTTACGTTTTCATCCGTTTTAATGTTTTTATACGTTTTCGACCGTTTTCGTCCATGTTTGTACGTTTTCGTCCGCCTTCGTTCGTTTTCAACCGTTTTCGTACGTTTTTAAATGTTTTCGTTCGTTTTTGAATTTCATCCGGTTTCGAACGTTTTTGTCCGTTTTCGGCTGTGTTTGTCAATTGTTTTTGACCATATTTGACCATTTTCGTTCGTTTTGGACCATTTTCTACCGCTTTCGTGCGTTTCGACCATTTTCACCCGTTTTCGAGTGTTTTTGAACATTTACGAATGCTTTTAAATAGTTTTGTCTGTTTTTAAACGATCGAAAACAGACGAAAATGGTTGAAAACGGATGAAAACGCTCAAAATCGATCGAAACGGATGAAAACAGTCAAAAACGGACGAAAACGATCGAAAATGGTCGAATACGGACAAAAACGTACAAAAATGTATAAAAATGGATAGCGAATCAATTTGGTTACTACATAGAGAATCGTTGGCTTCTAAAAAAATAAACTTTTTTTTAAAGTTACTAAAACCTATCTAGACCCGGACCCAACCCATCTACACCCGACCCATCTAGACCCAAACCCATCTAGACCTATGTTTCTAGAAGACCCATTTAGACCCAGACTCATCTAGACCCGTGACCCAAACCCAACCCGACCCACCTAGTTTGCCACCTCTAATTTCTAATACTGTAGACAAATCAATTAGGACATGCCAAAAATAAAACGTGGACAATAATATTTGGATGGAGAGAGTATCAAGAAAACGTAGACAATAATATTGTGATGGAGAGAATATTTATTTTCCTATTTTTGTAAACTCAATTATATAGTACTCCATTTCTCAAAATAATTGTCCATCGAGGAAAGATGCGTAGTTTAAGAAAATATTATCATTACATCTTTTTTTTTTACTTTTTGCAGAATTACAATTATGCTCTTAACTAATAGATTTATAAACTTTTTAAATGTGTAATAGTAACTTTAAGTGACAGTAATATGATAAATTTGATTTAAATTCATTATTGTATTTATTTTTAAAAGTAAACAATTAATTTAAAACAACAAATATAAATTTTGAAAGGATGAATATTTGATTAGAAAAAAAAAGAAACTAAAAGAATACTACAGTATTTGTGCTTAGGAGTTTGACAAGTGTTGAAACAAAATTAAAATAAAAACGTCGTGGGGTTACAGGTTACAAATGTTTGAATTTCACATCTCAATTGAAGTTGACGTATTTATTTCTTATTTTAGTCATAAAATATGTCGACTGGATGTCGGTATAGTATCTTTGATAGCTCCTCCATGTACTATTGAATTGGCATCTTTTATTCATTCCATTGTACTAGTTTTAATGTCAGTTCACGCATGAGAGTCAGAAATAAAATACGAGTTAAGTAATAATTTCGTTATTGCGATTTTAAGTAAACTATACGTTTAAAAAAAATATCTAATGTTTATATGTTGATTATGTTGTTTTTTACTTTGCTCCGTATAAATTAATATAAACTCACTTTAATTCTTACAGTTTTTGTTTTTCAGATTTTTTTTTACTCTCAAACTTTTATTCGTAATAGTTATATCTTAAATATTAATCAACAAATTAATTACATCAACCCGTGCACGCACGCAATTTGAACAGATAGTATAACGGGTAATAATATATGAATAATTTTGTTTTGAAGTTAAATATTGTGACAATTCATAAATTCACGATTTTGTGATGTTTAATATATTTTTATAAAATTATATTAACTTTTTAATACTTAAATAGTTACAATACCAATACACGCACGAGTTTTACATAGTTTTTTCATTATGTGTTAATATTAGTTGATATTTTGTATAGATTTTTTACACAAATGATTTGACTTTGTTTAACTGAAATTTTAGTTATCCTGTTCTAGACATTATGTGTGTTTAGTAAAAAAAATATGTGTCGTTGTAATATGTAGAATCCCATCTATTTATTTTCATCTCACACTAACGTGTGAGGTCATGCCTTCATTTTGATATTTATATTTATGTTAATAATAATTTACGTCGATTTTTAAACCGTACACAGGTAAAACTTTTAAAGAGGAATACCATGAGTTTAATTGTAGGTAGTTTAAAAAGAATACATTTTCCGGATATCCTTACTTAATCTCATAAAGAATGATAACATGAGTCGTTCGTATATTTAAATCTCGTGTATTCATATACATTTTTAGGTAACTCGTGTTTTTCTTTTTATATTTACTATTTCGTGCAAATACATTAGTTTAATATATAATCTATAACTTATATATATATATATATATATATATATATATATATATATAATATATATATATAAAAATTTAAATATATATATAATTATATATATATAATTATATATATATATACATATATATATATATATATATATATATATATATATATAACTTATATATGGGGCTAACTATGACTGGATTAATATGAAATAGTGACTCAACGCCACCTCAACGATGACATGGCGCAAACAACGATGACATGGCACATATGAGACAATAATTTTAAATAATTTTTGGATTTATAATTATTTTTGGATTAAATTTCAAATTTTCGGATTTATATTTATTTTTGCATTAAATTTCAATTTTTTTTAAAAATATTGGCAATGGTATAATTAATAGCTAATCATGTTAACCAACTAAGCCAAGCTACCATTTGTGTTTTAATATCTAAAACTATAATAATATCTTCTAAAAAAATCATTTCGATATCTTTTGATTTAAAAATTATATTAAGATATACTCCTAAATTATATGCATAAGATATACTCCCAAATTATATAATAATATCTTTTAAAAAAACCTGATATCTTTTGATTTAAAAAGATATACCAAGATATACTATCAACATATACATTACTATGATGGCGTGTTAGTAATTGTTTCTACAAGAATACTCTTCATCTGATGTATATCTTGCTTTTAATGTATACATCAAGCTATACATCAAGAATGTAGTGGTTTGCTTTTTGTATGATCATGTTGATGTTAGGTTATTGCGCTTTGTGAATTGTTATTACTACGTGTTTGATTGTGTATATTTAGATTTCATGTTTTGAATGTATTGATGGTAGATGCGTTATCCATGACCTTGTGATTGATGATTATTATTGAATAAATTGGATGATTGTTTGCTACTAAATTTGTTGTTGTATTTTCTTGTTTTGTTTTATTTTAGTTGAAAAATGGTCCTAGCATACTACGGCATGATCATGTCGTTCTTGTCCGGTGGTTTTCGCATAGTAACGGTTCAGTCACTAACAGAGGGAATGGTAAGGGAGAATGTATGTTTAATCTCTCTTTTTTAATTATTTTTTATTGATGTTTATACACATACAGGAAGTTCAAAACTGATGTTTTGAATGCACGTAGGAGCATGAGCAGGTGATCATTAGTTTGATATTATGTTTACCGTGAATAACCGAGGAAAACTTATACAAATTCCTATATAATATCATTCTTGCATGTTTGTGGTAGTGCACAAGCAGCTTTCAGTTCATCTAAAGGCGGTGGCTATGGATTTGCCGAAAAGGTTAGTTTTTGTTATTTTTTAATTAATTTTTTATTGAGGTTTATACACATACAGGAAGTTGGAAACTGATGTTTTGAATGCACGTAGGAGCATGAGCATGTGATCATTAGTTTGATATTATGTTTACCGTGAATAACTGGGGAAACTAATACAAATTCCTAACATGAGTTGTTTAATGTTTATGCTACTCAATTGGTTGAGAAAGAGCACTCTCGCTGTCATTCATTGCTCAGGAATGATAAGGTATGCATTTTATCAGTTATACCTATATTAATAAAAAAACTTCATTAGATCTTATGAAGCCGAATAATCAAATCCTCTTCTTGATCTGATATATTTCCTCTTTTGATGTTTAGTCTCAGATAATTCAACCATCTCAGTCTACAGCTCTTTCCACCCCTTTGTAAACCTGAAAACCGAATAATATAATTTGACTACATTTAACTTATTACATACTTACATGTACGTGTTAAAGTTTTATAATCATACCTGGAAGATAGCAGAATGTTCTGAGTCGCCTGGGAGAATCTTTACATTATGTTTATGGTTTGTCAAATTGGCTTACAATCATTCTTATTTGTAACAGTAGATGGATATCAATGAAAGGCTTGTGTATCTTCTGTTGAATCCGCTGATCAATCATGCACAAAAGGATCTCCCAATGACTATTTATGAAAGTGGTATGTTTCCTAACATTTTACTTCTCAAACGCGTTATGTTTGATTATTCTTTGATTCAATACTACTGACACTATTGGTTTTTGCTGTCCTCGCCTTTAGGCTCCTGTCTAAGTGATAATAAGTTTTATTTTGTTTGTATTTATTCTATGCCCGACGATTATTTCTATCATATGGTTTCACTTAAAGGTTAAAGATGGTGGTAGTCTACTATATGATATGTATTCTAGGCAGTAGACTAATATCTTTGAACATGGTCGGTCATCTTGAATTATGATACTTATGATGACATGTGAAGCAAGATGACCAAAGTTTTATATTTAGTTGGTTGATAAGCTCACACGCTTAAGCAGCTTTAAGAACATATTAGCTGTATTAGGAACATATTGGACATGAAAATACTTGAACGTGTTGAGGATCCAGCTAGCATATGACGTTGACTAAGCTTATAAGTTGAGGTGCGTTAGCTTATAAGCAGGGGCGGAGCCAGAAAAAATTTTGTGGGAGGGCCGAAACAAATTTTTTTCTGGAAAAACATTAGATGCGAGGGCCGAGATGAATTTTTTTTTAACACATGAAATCGCAAATAAATACACTAACGGGCTTAGGCCTAGGGGGCCAGGACCCTCCCCGGTCCTCATGTGGCTCCGCCCTTGCTTATAAGGAATTAAGAATGAGTTTATCAAAATATTGAACGGACATAAATACACCCACCCAGAAATAACTAAACAATGACTCGACACTCGCAGTTATTAAGGCAAACTCACACACACCTCTTATCTAAACAAATTTCCAAAGCGAACCCGCCCGTCGGGCGGGTTACGAAACTAGTAATATATATAACAGTAACATATCGTTGTAGTTTTTATAAAATATAAAGAATATGAAGTATTTAATAAGTTTATAACGTTATTAAAAAAACATAAAAATTGTTAAGTACATTTTATTCAAATTTAGCAACTAATTACCCTCTCCCGTGTTAAGTTATTTTTTACAAATTTGACACATATGTTTGTTTAGCACATTTTCTAAATTACACGAAAATTTAATATTTTGGCCAAAGTGAGATTTCATTTTGACTTTTATTAGCCAATCACATTGTTTGATTTTGTTAAGTGTCAAAATAGAAATAGACAATAGCCCGTGCTTTTATTTTGATATTTATAATCATGTGTATACATATATGTTTTATTTTTAAAACAATATATATGTTGTATTTTTAAAATATAAAGTATAAGGAGTATGAAGTCAAAGGGGGTATTTGTTTATTTTTTTAAAGTTATTTAAAAACATAAAAACTTATAAGTTTACACTTAAGTTCATATAAGTTATTTAAAATTCAACCACTAAAGTTTTATTAATTACCTTCTTTTTAAAGTTTTTTAACCACATTTTTAACACATATATTTTTTGTGGATGTTTATTCTACATTTTTAATCTTTTGTTTAATCAGGAATCTAAATAGCGCCGCTATAGCGCGAGGCGTAGCCTTCACGTTACGAAACAGGCCAATGCGTCGTCTTTAGGCGTGGCGTGTAATAAAGCGTGATAAGGCGTGATATAGCGCAAGGCGTGGCGCCTTTTTTTGAAGCTTTTAAGAGATTTATTTATTTTTGAATTTTTTTAAGATATTTATTGGACTTGAGCTTATTTACAAGTATATATAATTTGGGTTGCATGAGATTCTGGCTTAGTAACTCTATAACTCAATTTTAAGCCTAGTAGCTAACTACTATTGACCACTCAATAAATATTTTTTGCCGCTTTGAGTCACGCCTTAAAAACGCTATGACGCAACGCCTCACGCTAAAGCTTGAGGCTTGGCTATGCCGCTACGTCACGCTTCACGCTATTTATAACCTTGTGTTTAATAAATCATTCGCACGATTTTGCCTACGTGTCAAAATCAAGCGATCTGATTGGTATAAGTTTTTTCTATAAAATTGTTTTACCTATAAAACTTTGAAATAATGTAATTATTTTATTATATAAAAGATTGTAGAAGATTGTACTTTGAGTATTATTCAAAGTTCATCGACCATACATGAATTTAGCATCATATTGTAGAAGATTGTAAACTTTTTAGAATCTATTGAAATTGGCAATGTCCTTTTGGTATGCAACTTCTTTTATACTAACAAGCATGATAGCCCGCGCGTTGCGGCGGGACTTATTTTTTTGCGAATTGATTACATAAGAAGTGAAGTTTTATTGCAAACATTATTAATCTCAGAGTTCATAAGACACAAAATGAAGCATGTATAGTATTCTTATATCCTGACTGATCCGAACTGTCTATATAATAAAATTGCATAGATAACTACAGAATAAAGTAAAAATAAAAACAGGCAAACTGAAAGGTTTTAGATACTCAATTATGAAAAGTCAAGAGAATATTCGGCTAACAAAAACCTGCAGGATGTTGGTTAATGATCAGGTCGTTAGTCGCGTGCAAGTAATGAAGTAATGGTGTTGCTCATACCTAATGTAATCCTCAAATTAGCCTAAACACCACTAACAAAATTCCTATGCCTACACGATCAATGTAGACAATAAAATATCCAATAGATAAACATAACTAATTCTCCTATTGAAGGTTGCATATGTATAATTTTTACTCATCTGTGCATCCTGTTTGTTCTTCAGAAGTTGAAGTTATATCTGCTACACATC
>BQNB010153523.1:2874-15632 GCA_026074375.1 Tanacetum coccineum
TGTGATTTCCCACTACGCTAGCAACGGGGTGGGTTTTCAAACTAAGAACACCGGTCGTTGGTTGTGATATCCTACTAGGGAGCGAGGCCCAGGTAGGTGTTCAAACTAAGCAACGCATTCCTAGCTTTAAGAACTTATGTTTATAATGACAAAAATGTTGCAAAAAGTTCTACAGATAAAATTTTCGTTCTTTAAAATCAAGTTACAAGGTCCTAATAAGTTGTTGCTTTGAGTCATGATTCATCTTGAATCACGACTATGGAAATAAGTTGATCTATGGTTGAGTTGAAATGAGTCCACACACATTTAAATCATATATTCATGTTGGGAGTTAAAAGTTCACAAGTCATAAGTATGAGTGCTTAGCATTTAGACTTATATTAACAAATGATCTTGTTTAATTGCTTGGTTTGGAACTAGTGAAAAATCGGGGACGATGAATTTATCCGTCAGGACATCCGTAGATTATTCTATGGGCGTTTCTCATTCTATGATCCCAATGTTGATATAATAAAGGAAGTCAAACAGGTAGTCGAGAAAAGAAAAAGGAAAATCCAAAAATATTAGGGATAGTTAGTGTATAGATAAAAAATGGTGAAAACGGGACTTGTCGAAGCTTTTGATTCTTTAGTTCCCCTTGACAAACACTTAGCTACTTTTCGAGGTTATTAGTCGAGGGGGATTGAGATTCTTAGTTTTCGTAAATGTTTACTTCATAACATTGCGTGAGGACACGGCAATACCTTAGTATGGGGGATTTTGGTATGTGCTTAATTACACATACCTTTTTCCAATAAAAACAGACTTAAATGACCAAAAACAGACAAAAACTGCCAAATATATGTTTGTTTTGCATTTGTGTTGTGCAGGAAACGGATATTCATAAAAGGACGAAAGACAAAACCAAAAACGGACAAAAACAAGCACGAGATAGAAAAGAGTGAAAGCCAAAGCCAAATCAAAGCCGGAAAAAGTCAAAGTCAACAAAAAAGTCAAAACCCGATAAAAGAAAAGTCAGCAAAGAAGACTTTAAGGAAGAAAAATGCAAAATATAACTTTGAGGGACCCAAATTGCCAAATCCCCAAAGTTATATCAATGGGATTGATTTTAAAAGGGTAATAAAACTTTGGGGGGCTATTTCTGCCAAATCCCCAAAGATTTATTAATGAAAAATGGTTAAGAAAAGGAAGAAAATAAAGAGAAGGGGCAAAACTGCCAAGTCCCCAAAACCACATCTCACAAGGACTTGTGATGCAATTGCTTGAATAACTCTCAGGGGGTTAATTTGCCAAGTCCCGAAACCTTTGATAACACAAGGACGTGTACTGCAAACTATAAATACACCTTGAGGGACGAATTGTGTTAAACTCCCAAACCCTTCCCTGTTAAACTCATAACCCCTTTTCCCGCCCAATTTTCCCCCCAAACAAGTCACGGGTCTTCTCCCATTCTTTTACCCTGCGATTTATCACTACCACCATGGATAATCACTTCCCCCTCCTCCACTATCTTTCCCTCCCAAAAAAGGGGCATTGCCATGTTGGCAATCTCACTTTTCTCCATAACTTTTGCCGAACCAATGGTTGTGATCAATTTAAAAGAAGCACAAGGACCATGGATGGCTGGGATTAAGACTTTGAAGTCTCTCACAGAAGAAAAACACCTTGCAAGAGCTGAAGACTTAGCTTGTAGTATAAATAGGACCTTAGTGTTAGCCGAATGATATATAGCTTATTTTAGTTAATTACTTTTTAATTCAGTCAAATTTATGTTTGTTTCAGCTTATTTACAGCTTATTTCAAGTTCCTTGTACTCCTTTTAACAATTAATGAAGTGTTGAAGTTTTTAAGGTTTTATACCCATTTTTGAGTTTTATTGTCAAACTGCTTAAATTACCTTCATATTTGTTAAAAAGCTCTTAAAACAGCTTATTAATGAGCTATGTTCACTTAACAAGTTAATAAGCTAAGTAAAATTTGAACTTGTACTTAAAATCACTCAAAATACCAAATCTTGTTACTTTGGATGATAAGCCGAATTTGGATGGGCTTATGGACTACACCAGCTTATTTCTAATAAGCTGGAGCTTGTAGATTGAGCTTTCAATAGCTTATTTGCCCTTGTTTAGAGCAAAGGGCTTGGTAAGTTCTCATTTTTCCAATTTTAGCTTATTTTGTGCATTTGCTTATTTACAGCTTATTATTGCTTATTTTCTTTGTGGGTATGCTTATTTATGCTTATTGTTGCTTACTATTGCTTAAAATATAAGTGTTGTAGTTTAAAATTCCATTGTGCAAGTTTTTTTTCTTATTTTCTATCTTAAGTAGCCTAGTTACTGTCATTTTTTTATTCTAGCTTATTTTAGTGCTTATTTATTGTTGATTTTTGCTTATTTATGTCTTTTATGCATGTTTAGCTTACTGTCTTCAATATCCATGGCTTAATTCACCTTTAGTTAGCTTAAAAGTCCTTTGACAGGATTTAAAGGGGTGTTTGGGTTAAGAGTAAAAACGGGTCAAAACAAGTTTTGGTATGGGTTGGGGTCATTAAGTTAAATTTAGCTCAAGTATTAAGCTTGTTTAAGGCTGTTTTTAAAAGTATTTTAAGTTTGAAAAATGTTTTTCAAGTTTTTACAAGTGTCTACTTAAAACTGTGACTTTGTGAAAGTTCAAAAGAGCTTATTTCATAAGCTCTTGTAATTGTGAGTTTTAGTTTTAAAAAGAGTGCATTGTGTGTCTAAACAAGGAGTAAACAAAAGCTTTGTGTCACTTGACTCTTTGAGTCAAAGCTGTCAACAAGTTAAGTGTCCAATTTTTTTAGCAAAAAGCCCCTTTTTCCATCTCAAAATTCAGCATGTTTTCATTGATTTTAGAAGCCTAGATCTTGAGCATAAGCTCACCTTAAGTCCTTTTTCATCTGTTTTCATTTGGTTTTTCATTTTAAGCTTATTTGACAGCTTAAAATAAGCTGTCAAATTAAGCCCTTGTCTTTAGCTTATTTCTCCCCTGGTGCTAGGGGGTGACTTTTAAGCCCTTTTTTTTAGCTTTTTAGTGAACTTAAGCCTTAGGTTTTGGCTTATTTTAAGAGCCCATAAGCTCTTTGTTAAATTCCTTCAATTTCAGGCCTTAAAAAGCACTCTTGTGGCTTATTTTTAAGCCAAGTTTTTGTCCCTAAGCTTAAATTATACACCAACAGTACTAACTCTTTAGTTAGTACTGTTGAGGTATTAAGCCACTTTTTGGTCTTATTGTGCTTATCCTAAATTGCTTATTATTGTTTCCTAGTGGCTTTTTAGGTTAGTCGTGTTAAAGTTGTTTTGCTCTATTTACCTAATTTCCTTTGCTTATTTAAGTGTTATCAGCCAAGACGTGAAGCCTTTTTTTTTACTTTTAAGTAGTTTAAGTTTTTGCATTTAAGACCTTGTTCCAGCTTATTTAGTTTTGTTTTTAGCTTTAGTGCTTATTTAGGATAAGTTAGCTTATTCTTTTTAGCTCTTTTGTTTAGTTTAGCTTTAAATGTGTGCATTGTCCAAGACTTAGCTAGTTTTAAGCCATTAAGCTTCATGTTAACTTGTCGGTTTTTAAAAGTGTTTTTAAGGCTTATTATAAGCTTTACCAAAAAACTTGTTAGTTTTGAAAATTGTTAAGCTCAAGAGCCTTAACAACGTGTGTGTTTCACAAAGTGTTTGTTTCAAAAAAAAGGGATAGACAGAGGGGTTACCGGTGTGATCAAGACCGAACCGGGTTCAAACCTGATACATTTTCCCTTCACACCACTTACGCTGGCTTTGGGATTTTACGTTGTATCCAAGGGGCAGGTTATTTAAGGGTGTTTTTGGTATTTAAGCCATAAGCTGTATACGTTATATTTGGGATGTTAAAACAAGAATATATAAAGAAAAAATATAGTAATTACTATAAGTGTAAAGGTAATTCTTATAATTACCTCCTAATCCGTCCAATAAAAAACTTAAAGATTAAAAATTTGGATAAATTACACATAAAATTGTATAACAATAATTTCAAACAAACATAAAACACGAAAAATAACCACCAAAAAAAAAAATAATTTTTTTTCATTTTTTTTAATACCACCTTTATCTTTAGTCCTAATAAAGATTAGTAGGACAAAAAAACAAAATTTTCGTTATGTATCCATTTTATAATACTTATTAGCTTTTTCAATTAACGGGCTCGGGTGCGGTTTTTGTCTCCTTTGACTCGTTTTTGGTTCAAACTGACCTCGTTTGCAGTTTGTTTTTTATTCTTCGTTATTTGTCTCCTAGAGTAGTTAAAAGTGAAAATTCTTTGTTAGGTGTTAATATCTGAAGATTTAGGTTTTTGCCCTTTTGTTCGGGATTCGTGTGTCCTTTGTTTTTCCTAGCTTACTTTCATAATTTTATAGGTTTTTCTTAAAAGTTTATGTTATTATTGTTTAAATTTTAACTTATTCACACTCTCAAATCATTTCTTCCTTAAACTCAATTTCGACTGTATTCGAATTATTCCAGCACAGCCTCTGTTGATGGGCTAAACGACCCAGGACCAAAAATACACCAACATCTTTATAAAAAACACAAATTAATCAAAAAAAAAAATAATAATCTAAACTAAACAAATATATAATTAAAAATCAAAAACAACAAAAATTAAAAAAAAAAAACTACACCAAATATTCTCTATTTTTTATCATATCCCCCTAAACATAAACTAAATTCCCCAAAAATATTATTCCAATATCCAACAAATAAAAACACCCCCCCAAACAACCTAACCCCAACCCAAATCAAAAAAAAAACAAATATAAATACCAACACACACCCCACCCCCACCCACGCCCCCCAGCACACCAACCCAATACACAACCACTCCCACTAGATAGTGATCACATTACACAATACCCAACCAAACAAAAACACCAGTCTTAAAAAAACAACCACAACTTATCAAATAATATAACCCACCTAACCCTCAAACCCAACAATCCCAAATATACGAGATGAGATGTGTGATAATTCAACCAATAACCTATTTAAAAACACATCTACAACATTTTGATTATAATTATTGAATTTCGAGTAGACTCTCACCGAAATTACCAAAAAGAACTGAACTACCCATAACACCTATCTAAATATCTAAAAAATGTGTGTGTGAGTGACCAACTACTAAATAACTTATAATAAATATTAGTACTTATTTACTTAAATCAATTTTCGGGTAGGTAACCTTATCGAAACCAACATTGCCCACGACAAAACAAAAAATTAAGTGTAAATGTTTTCTTTCTTATATCTCTCTATTATGTGCATGTGCATCGTTTCTCAACGAGCCGTCGACGTCGACAACCACAAGTACGACAATTACTTCTGTTGATCACCAATCTTGAGAAACCCAAATAAACAATCAATAAACTTTCAATCTCCTTGTTACGATGGGTGTGTGTGTTTCGAATATGGACAACAATTGCTCGAAAGCACCACGGGGTTACGAAGGATGCGATCGTTTATTCCCTGAAATTACGGACGAAACAACTTTCGAGATAAGCATGAGTTACTTATATTCTTGTTCAAAACAAGCAATTTTTTGGACACGTAAAGAAGACCAATGCACATCCGATATTTCAACAAGATCACTTCTACTGATGGAAGTTCACCCGTGAACGTCTCACGAGATACGTCGGTTAAGCTTATGCTTTTCCATTTTCTTCCTCCGAGGGTGTGTCAGCCTGGATTTTCTTAAAACAGAGCCCTCGGATCGTATTCTTACATGACGATCTTATTTCGAAATTATTAACATTTCTTCCCTCCATCTAAAAAACCAATCTATGTCGAAATGAAATTCACGAGGTGATTATTCAACAAAAATTTGATGAAACGTTTTCGAGATCGGGACCTGAATTCAATGGCTCTTTAGGGATGCCCACGTATGGGTTTTCATCGGAATTGCAATCAATCGATAATTTCTTAATTGCCCCTAAAATTGTCAAAAGTCAAGATTCATTGAACTCGCCTGACGGATGTTTGGTAATTTTTGGATAAATGCTCAAGGAATGCTAAAAATCAGCGAGAGCATGTCCAAAGTTCGTCATATCACGAAGCAAAGCCATAGTATTCAAAGTGATTGTACGAGTCTTTACCCGTCAGTTTCATCCGAGTTGTGAGCTAAAAGACCTATGGTAGAGCTTTGATTTCGATATCGAGAGATGTCAGTCGTAAGAAGGAAGGTCACTTATGGTGTCATGGTATAAGACGTATTTAATGTTTAAAACAAAAAAGAATTTATAACAATTAGTTGGCCCGATTGGTAATCTCTCATTTGAATCTATTTAAAAAATGATGTTATGTACTTTTTGCTAGAGGTTGATCTGAACGAGATTATCGAATGTAAGTTGGTTTATTAGTATTGGGTATGCGAATATATTGGGTCTTTCAAATAATAGATTCGTTTTATTTTGTAAATGTGAATGTTGTGGAAAATTTATTGATTGGGTGTTTGGTGTAAAGTTAATTGTATACTATTTTGTTTGGTTGCGTACTGAGACATGTGTAAATTGTTTAATCTGAGTTAATATGTGGAGTATCTATGTTGTTTACGAGTATTACGTGTTTTTTGCATATTTGTTTCTGAGTTAAAGTTTGACATGTTGTTGGTCTGATAAACCACAGTTGTTGTGTTATACAACAGTCAAGTAGTTCTATGAGTTCTAGTTGTATTGTGGATATTTTGGACTTCGTTTATGTTTCAAATTTATTTAGTTAAGGTTGTTAGGATATAATGCAAGGTTTTGATGTTTTGTTCTATGTGTCTATACCATACTTGAGCACCACCATCATATGTTTTCATTTAGGCTTTGGACCTGTTTTAGTGTCGTATTTAGATGGAAGTAGTTACACATTTTTCGTTGTTCTGAACTATTGTTTCGTGACTCTGCTACTTTGCGCGTAGAGTATTGCTTTAGGTTTCATTGGCACATTGAGAACATGGTCCAGATAAGTGTTACCAAATAATTATAGGAGGCAAACAACTGTCATAGAGTTATTTTCAAGTGTAATTGTACCTCAATGGACATGCCTGGTATAATGTATATGCAGTTTTTATGTGATATTAAAAGTCTGATCTATTCTCTTATTCTTTAACATTACATGGTGTTTACTTGGTAGTTGGTATGTATAAGAAAATACATAGGGACTGATTTTTTAGGTAGTTGGTATGTATAAGAAAATACATAGGGACTGATTTTTTAGTTTTAAGCTACTATTTGAAATAAGCAACTTAGTCAACAGGCTATTGTAGGTTGGACAATAAATTTAAAGGATTGTATAATTCGCTGGCTGTGGTGATGCGGGTACATTTTGTACAAGGATCTTATTGATTTTTAGTTTTGTAGATATCTGGTACATTTTTGAAACATTGGTACTGTTTGCTTACAATTTTTGAAACATTCATGGTGTCATGAAACTCTACGATATGGTACTATTATGTGTGACTGATACTCATTACCCTTAAATTTATAATACATGGAAGGTTATTTTCTTTGGTTTTGTGTTTGATTATAAGTTTATGGATGTATTTTGTGGAAACTGTAAAGGGGGGGGGGTGAATATGTTTCCATTTAAAAACTTTAAATCTTTAGTATCAAATTGCCAATCAAGTTAGACGTAATATGAGAAGTGTTGATAATAGGTTTTACAACAACTAGCACATATCTTAATAATACAAACTCAACCACAATATTAACTACAATGTAGTACATAACCTTAACTAACAATATATACACAACCATTCACATAATCATAAGCACAATGCAAGTATAAAAGTAAAGCGGTAAATGTAAAGAAATAAGTAGAGCGAAAGGTAAAAGAAAATGCAAACCGACACGGTGATTTATAGTGGTTCGGTCACGAACTCCTCTTCGCCCTACTTCACTCCCCGAGTATCCAACGTGAGAGTTACTTCACTAATCAACAAGCTCCCTTTCGGCGGAGAAAACCTCATACCAATGCTTACATTATTTTCGACACTAAGCTAGATGTCGAGTTCTTCTTCGGGTACAACCAAACCCGTTATGTTTTATGACCCAACATAACAAACCTTGTGTTTTATGGCCTAAACACATAAACCGCGTCGCTTACTTTATTTTCTGACACTAAACTAGATGTCGAGTCCTAATCTTAGCTAGAACTAATCTACCACTACACTAATGTATTTTAAGGCCCAAAATACTAACCAACTCACGATCAACCCTTCCGAATATACACACCATTCGAATCTACACACTACTAAAGATTGGAAGACATGAACTCAATATATATGTAACATATGTTACAAATGAACTAACTAGACTACATAACTTCGCATCTTGACGATGACGAAAGTTCTTCTCTTGCACTTGAGGGAAGAAGGAAAGGATAGAGATTGGATCACATTTAAACAAGATTAAACAAGTTTAAATGATCAAGGTTTGTATGAGAGATTTAGTGAGATATGCTGAGAAGAGAAAAGAACTGAAAGAAATTCATGCAAAAGGGTTATGAAAATAGTTGGAAGTGAGCCTACTATTTATAGGAGCTGAAAAAATTGTCTGTCAAAAAATGACGGTCCCAGATATATTAGGGGGCCGCCGGGTTTAAGGGGGCCGCCCGGCATATTTAAGAGACCGCTCCGACAGACGCTCATGTTTTTGTCTTTTGTGGTGAAGGTCAAATCTGGTGAAAATGACACTTGTTTTAGGGGGAAATATAGCTAGATTTTGAAATTTAAAATAATTACCAAATAAAATATTTCTTTATAATTCAAAAATAATTTGTCTATGTTTAAAAATACTTTTGTAGAAATGTAATAGTTTAAGGAAAAAAATATTTTTCTTTTTGATCTCTACAAGTCTTAATTTGTTTGTAAATACCTTATGTGATTTACGTTCGGGGTGCAAACAAATGTCGGTGTTGATGCAGGACTTGGAGACATCGAGTGTTGTTGATGATGATGATTGATGAGTTGTGATTCGAGTATACTTGCGTAACTTGACGTTAAGTATTACAAGTTACATGTTTTGTCATCACCAAAACATTATAGAGTCGTTAAGATTAAATATCGTAATATTTTCACTAACAATCTCTCCCTTTTTGATAATGACGAACTATGTAAACTATAGCACATAGTAAAGTTTAAAAATTACTCGTTTACACTCCTTTCTCCCCCTTTTGTCAAAGCAAAAAGGTATTATGCAGATAATGATTAAAGCATATAGGTTAGAGTTTTGAGAAGAAGACATGAGAAGAGGTATGTGCTCCGGGTATATACGTTTAAGGAATGAGAAGAAGGTATGAGAAGTACCAGGTTAAGGTCGAGATAGGTTGAGTATTTGGTGTTTCTTTGGATATTAGTTTAGATAAGGACATGAGAGGGTGAGAAGGTAAGCAAAGAGAAAAAGGTAGGTACTTCGAGTGTGTAGGTTGAAGGATTGAGGAAAAGGTAGATGCTCCAAGTATATATGTTGGAGTAATGAGAAGAAAATATGAGAAATATGGTTGAGGTGATTTTGTGTTTCTTGGATAATTTAGAGGATGTCGTGATAGATGAGATGAAGGCATGAAAAGAAAGTAGGTACTTCAAATATATAAGTTGAATGTATGAGAGGATGACCTTAAGGTTTAGGGTGATTTTGAAGTGGAGGAGGTGAAGTATTTGGAGTATGAATAAACTCTTCATCGTATTTGACAATCCCCAATCCTATCTTCCTATAAAGGTGAGCTTGCATCATCCCAGTGAAGTCTTTTATCATCATGGTTTAACAAACTCCATGATATTTACCCACATATCTCCTAGCTCCCCCTTGCTCATTGCGTCCTCATGATAATATCATTCCTTGTATATTGATTTTAACGGATCCATGGATCAAATCAAATGTTCCATCGTATGCTCAAGAATGTCGATGCAAATTTAATTTAGTAGAGCGTTGCAAAGTGCTCCCCTTAGTGTCTGCTCACCCTTATTTGGGGAACCAAAGGAATCAAGATATTGTTGTGCTATCAAAAACAAAGTAGTAGACAAGTGCACTATATCTATAGCAATAAACATTAGCGGGAACTAGACATTGCACTTCTAGGTTTTATTAATCTAAAGTATGACACTTTGGAAAGAGAAGTAGAAACTAGACACAAGTAATCATTATTTTAAAAACAACCTAAATGATGAAATAAGAAGAATCGAGACATATGTTTACGGAGAAAGATTAGACCGACTTTTAATAAACGAGAATGGGATTTGTTTATTGATTGACACAAAAATATTATGAGAATGACCTTTTAAAAGTAGACGAATGACGATTAATATCTTGGAAAAGTATGTCAATATATATATATATATATATATATATATATATATACACTTCAGAAGAATAAAGAGAAAAATAAGACGAGGATAGAGATGATGTGCTCTTGGATATGAATGAAAATGATTCCATAGAGCTGAAAAGTGGGAAAGGATGAGCGATACTAAATAAGGAACGTGTTGACGAGAGGTTGATAGAAAAGATTGATATATCATTTGCACTAACAATTTATGTGCATATGATCCTATCGAGACAAAGGTGGATGATGGGAATTTAAAGGTTTGTTTGGTGTTTTGTTGGTTGACGATGTTGAGGAAAAAAGTAAGATGTGAAATGAGGTGGAAGTTCTTTCATGATGGAATAATAATGAGAGACTCAACAATGTGGTGACTCAATAACACTTAAAGATTTAATATCTTCTTTATGTTCTTCACTTTCTAGAAAGTAGAAAGTTTTGTGAAGGAGTGACATTTTCATTTCGCAAATTACTTAAATATTTCGGATGAAATAATTAAGTTGTCAAGGGATATAGGAGGAATTCTAATAGTAACAAGACTATTAGAAGAGAGAAGAAACGTACAGAAGTGAGAAGAAACATTAGAGATGGGGAGACTCATTAGAAGTGAAAAGGAACGTTTAGAAGTGAGAAATTTTGTAGACAAGACGTATGCGAGATGTGAGGACCAAGGTTTGTATGTGAGGGGATTTTTATTATGAATGATGGATTGTAAGGTCTATCTGATTGTAATGAATGTGTTTTGATAATGAGTCGCAATTTCATTATGAAATTCACTTTACTCTTGAAAACATAAGCAACGATGCTTATGAGTGTTGGGATTTGAGGATGACCCATTGATCTATAGAGAGATATTGGGTATAGGTTTGGGTGTGGAGTAGACGTCAACTCATAGTAGAAGAGAGGAAGTGTTAGGTTAAGGAAAGAAAAAAAAATGGATAGATATCTCAAGCCTGCTGAAGGCGGTCCCATATATATATGGGGGCCGCCTGGTTTATGGGGACCGCCACCAGCAGAGATGTTGTTGACGAAATTTTTCGAACTGGGTGACATTTTAATTTGCATTTCGCTTATTAAAAATCCTTAAAATACTTCGGATGAAGTAATTAGGTTGTCACGACACGGAATGGAACATAGACTAGAATCAAGACTTAGAAGAAAAGAAGAGACCGATTTACGGAATGTGTTCCATCATTCCTAAACCTAGACGAATATAATTTAACAGTTCGCGGTTGAGGGGTAAAGAAAGAATGTCGACGATGTTATCTTCAGACGCAACCTTTTCGAATGAAGATGTTTCCTTTTAGACATAGTCTCGAAGGAAATGGTGACGTATCTTCGGTATGTTTCGTACGCGAAAATAATAATAATAATAATAATAAAGAAGAAGAAGAAGAAAAAAATGAAGATGGAGGCGACGAGCTTGACAATGTCAAGACGGATGGTGGTTAACGTACGATAAACTACACTCACAGAGTTATGTAGCTCTTCTCGAGCATTGCGAATGTTCATAGAACAATCACACGACGAGGTATACGGTTTTCTTAAAGGTGGTAGCGGAAATAGTGGAGGAAAGACATTAGCCATCTCTATGGTTGAAGAGGCGTGGTTGAGTGTGAAGAGAGAGATGTGATCGAAAGACAAAGAGTGTTTTCGTTGAAAAGAAAGAATGTTTCATCGAAGAGAAAGAATGTTTTCATCGAAGAGAAAGAATGTTTTCGTCGAAGAGAAAGAACGTTTTCGTCGAAGAGAAACAGAGAGCGTTTTAACTAATGTTGTTAAAAGGCTTGAATAGGGATTTTCGGATATGACCTTTAACATTTGCAATCGCAAGTTAAAGATACTTGAATATTTCGGATGAAATATTTAAGGTGTCAAACCTACTTGGAGGAGCGTTAGATTTGTATCTAAGCTTTGCTTGACGAAAGAGTAGATGATTTGGAAGAAAGCGAGAGGATGATAAAAGGAGTATGTGAGTGAAGACTCTAAGAGATTTAAGACCATTTTGCGACTCTTTTGAAAATTTAGATTAGTGACCCGGACGCGAAGCCAGATATTCTAGTGTGAGAAAATATATACATAGATGTATAAGACATATAGATACAAGCATGCAAGTTTATCTAAGCATGCATCAACATAATAATCAACAAGATTAATGTGTAAGACTGTATGACATCTAAACCTTATTTGTCATACATCAACCTAATATAGTGTAGGTGCACAATTAACATGTAAGTCACGTAAGATAACGCAAACAAAACATAATAATTTTAAATGTAATCTTCATGTAAAACATGATAGCATTTAGCATTTAGAAGCTTGTGTCACTTAGATAAACTAAGAGATCTTTTATCTAAATTACTAGAAAAAGACAAACGCCTTTATAATAGACATGAATTTAATAGATAT
>BQNB010153524.1:1109-15632 GCA_026074375.1 Tanacetum coccineum
AACAGAAACCTCACGTGTTTGCTAAGCTAACAAGTATGGCAAAGAATGGGATGTTTCTCGTTATTACAAGAAATAACATTATTAGAAAAAAGTCGACGTAACACGTTACGTCCTGGATGTCCAAGACGTTGGTGTCACGTATGTTGACTGACAAGGAAAGCATGAGGGATTAGAGAAGGATCCGTGATTGGGTAGAGATTCCTCGTTCTGTCACATCAGAGAAGCACCCGACGCGTCATGAAATCCTTAACCGAAAAGCCAAAGGAATCAAATTGAAAGTGCAATTATTATCACGAACAAATTGACGAACGGAAATTAAAATTTTAACAATATGAGTGATAATAAGAACGTTATTTAGGTGAAGAGATTTAGTGGGAGTTGGCAAAATGCTATAGAGTGGTCGTCACCAACCGAAACAAACGGATACATACACGAATTGAAAACTATACTAAGACTAATAACCGAATTATTTAAATGAGAACTCGCACCTGTATTCATGTTCCAAGCGCCGGTAGCGGGATCATGAAGTGTCCCCGCAGTAAAAGCATGAGGTAATGTGGTTGCTTGATCCGAAGTGACCGTGGGGCCCGTTGACCCGGCTGGAGCGGTAGGCTGACCAATAGTAGACACGGGCTGGGCTTGTGTCGGTGGCTGCCTGTATCGATGTAAAGCCAGGTGGGCCGGCGACTAGATAATAGGGTAGGGCTTGGGCAGGTTTAGTATTAAAGCCCATATGATAAGGGGAATAAGCTGGATACATAGGGGGTTGGGCTGGTGGGCCTGTCGGAAAGTTATACGGGCCACTGGCTATATGAAAGGCTGCGGGTGATGGATAGTTAACCACAGATGCCAAATTTCCACTTTGTGCCATATTTGGTTAACCAGTAACACCTAAAGTGCCCAATTGGCCAATCAACTTGAGTAAAAGACCATTGATAGTATTGCTAGAATCATTAGAGCCTGTCATTATTAAACGAGGGTTGATAGGGGTTTATAGAATCTGTGTCGAGGGTAGGGTTTAAGTCGAACAAAAAGAAGGCAGGGGAGCAGTAGATGTAAACCAGAAAAACAAACCAAGTTCGTGAGTGCCCGAACAACAAACGTAACAATCTCGTGACCTAGCGCGAACAATAAACATAACAAGATGTGTGGACTTGTGACCTTGGCACAAATCACCAACACAAAATAAGATTAATCAGGGGTTAAGCGTGGTGAATGGTGTAGGTAATGATCGGCAGGTGAAGGTATTTAGGGTTTAAGGATCGAAAGAAGCATGATACCATGTGAGAAGATAAAAGTGTCTGCTCTTCTCATTCCATGATACAACATATAATATACACATACAATGAACATTTTAAAGTCGGGCTGGAGCTCAATATAAATACATACTAAATAATACATGGGCTTATCATAAGAATACGGGCTAACAACATCAACGGAACACATATGTTACAATAAGGCGTACATACACCTTTAAATTTCTTTTAGCCCAACTGTAAATCAAAATAACCAACGCTTTTTACACCTTGATTACCTACACCTACACGCCTCAATTTTTTTTGAAAAGCTCTCAAACTAGCCATCTTGAAAAAAATGTTTTGCTATTCTTTATTAAAACTGATACCGTATTAGTTCTAGACAGGGCCGTCTCAAAATTTCTAAAAATTTTGAGGGCCCTGAGCAAAATTAAATAATAAGATCTTTCGAAAAGAATTTGTATATGTAAAATGACATTGTTTATAAGATATAATGCAAATTAGTTATCTAAACATTTAAAATATTGTTAAGGTGACAAATTTTAAGGCCTCTAAAATTTTGAGGCCCTGTGCGGTCGCTCACCTCGCACACCCTCAAAGACGGCCTGGTTCTAGATCCAAACTTTTAGTTGTTAATTTTTATGTTTTTGTTTATATATTGTATATGTTTTGTTTATTTAGATCTGCATTTCATAAGTGTTTTTGCTTCGGTTCGTATTTTGATATTTGTTTTGTTTGGATACTTGCTTTTTTTTAGAGTTTTGTAACTTATGATTTCTATGGGTTATGGATTATTTTTTTTTTTTTTTTAATTAAGGTTGTGTATTGTGCTACTTTGATATAAGTTGTTTTTTTGCTAGATATTTTTACCTTTTTCTCAACTAAAATTTACATAAAATATTGTATTGATATAGGGTATACTTGGTAAAAGTAACTGTTATTGGTACTGGAGATGGAGCTGTAGATGGAGATGGTAATGGAGATTATGAAAAGAGATTATTTTTATAAGGTGCATGAAGTAGCATTTGATTTTAAAAGATTATGAAAGATTATTTTTTTTATAATCTTTTATAATTTTGTCTTCCAAACGAAGCTTATAGTTTAAATAACTTATTTTTCAAAAAAATAAACATAATCTCTTGACAATCTTGTGTACCAAACATGCCCATAGAACACCTTCGAATGATTTTGTGCGTGCCACGAGTTAAAACAATCAGATTTTAGCAAAAAGTAAATTTTCATAACTCTAGTAAGGTACAAAACCACAAAATGCCCAACTAGAAACCCTATCTAAACATAATTGACAACCTTAATTTCTTGGTTGTTATAGAAGTCTAATAATACACACGTAATTTCAAAAAGGGTTAATTGCTTAAAAATGTATTATACTTGCCAATTTTTGTTATTGTATGTAGATAACTATTTTTTTTGTCATTGTGTCGCTCAACTTTTGAATTCGTGCTATTATGTGTATTCTGCGACTATTTCTGCATGCAAAATGACTATTTTACCCTTCAAAATTTAAAAAAAGTGAGGGTAAAATGGTCACAAAATACACACAATAGCACGAATTTAAAAGTTGAACGACATAATAGCAAAAAAAATAGTTGTCTACATACAATGACAAAAAGTGACAAGTATAGTACATTTTTAAGCAATTAACCCTTTCAAAAATTAAATCCCCTGGACCCGACTTAAAACCTTCTAAGAGCCAGCCCATAACGGCCCTTTGTCGGGCATCACTTTTCACATAACTCGAATAGAAGTCGCCGCTACTAGTGAAGTCATCAAATCAACAAGCACGAAGGAAAATAAGTCATCAAAAGGTTAAAGTAGAAATGTCGTTCAAAAAAAAAAGTTTAAAGTAGAAAAAACATTAACAAGCATTTAACTATAGGAGGTGGGTTATTTTGCATACTAGTTTCTCCTTACATACTAAGGGATTAATCTAGACGATCTATTTCATTAAATTAAAAAGACAAGATTTAAAATTAAAAAAAACATGGAGAGACCAAAAGTGTAAATTTACTAAAACTCACACTAACCACTCCCTCATTATTTGTAAAGTTGGCAAATATTGCCCAAATTGCAATTAAATGACTTTTTCGACATTTTGTACGTTTTTTTACGTGTTTACGGTTTTTACGTTTTTTTACGTTTTTGTACGTTTTTGTCCGCATTCGCACGTTTTCGTCATTTTTCACGCGTTTTCGTTCGTTTTTAGATGTTCTCGCACGGTTTCTTACGTTTTCGCATGTTTTAGCACATTTTCATACGTTTTCGTTTGTCTTCACATTTTTTCTTCTGTTTTCGTCCGCTTTCGCACGTTTTAAATACGTTTTCGCCCGCATTCGCGCGTTTTCGTCGGCTTTCGCACGTTCTGCCGGCTTTTGCGCCTTTTCCCGCTTTCGCGCACTTTCTCGTTTTCGTGCGCTTTTATACGTTTTCGTGCGTTTTCACAAGTATTACTATTAGAGAATCATTATTACTGTGTTTTACTGATTATTTTTTATACATTTTGATACTGTGATGATTGTTGTGATAATATGAGAGATTAGAGTTAGGTTCAACCGAACACAAAAGATATTCTACATATGAGTAATCTTGGTTTTAAAATGCGCGCATCATTGCGTATATTGCACGCATCATTGCATTACATTTAGAATTTCGCATCATGGTGCCTAATGCATTGTCATCCCAGATAGCGTTCGTCTTAGACCGCAATTTACCGCATTTGTGTAATGCTAGCAACGGTAGCAATTGTCGCAATCTAGAATTTAGGTCAGTGTTGTCAAAGTTAAACCATATAAATGAGACCTACATATTTTAAGGGGTTATTAAAGATAAAAAATTGTTAAAAGACGTCTGAAATAAACACAATAACGAAAATATAGTATTTTGCGTTTTGCTAAGTGTTTTTTTGTCAAGCTTTGCATTCGACTTAATTGTTTTCTAAATGGATTATAGGGCTAATATCAATATGCTAATACTTTATATTGAAAGTTTATTGCATTTACTTGGTACTTAGTAGAATATACTATGTATAAATAATTTTCAAACTTTTTTTTAATACTAAACGCATCACGTCCAAATTGCGCTCGCATTCGCATCACGCATTGGATTTTGGGACCTTTAGCGCAATGGATCGCATAACACATTTTTAAACCAAGTGAGTAATATCACGGGTGATAAAGCAATATAATGTAACACTAATTATGGTATTCAACGTATAAGTAATATCACAAGTGATAAAGTAATAAAAGGACCACAAATATATACATCATTCACGTCCCTTAACCATTAAACCCTATACCAAGAACCCTAAACCCTAACCACTAGGTATAATATCACAATGATAGATACATAAACTTTAAAATATATACCAAAAACATTAAACCTTCAACCATTAAACCCTAATCCCTAACCACTAGATATAATATCACAAGTGCTATATACATAAACTTTAAAATCTATACCAAAAATTCTAAACCTTTAACTACTAAACCCTATACCAAAAACCATAAACCCTAAACCCTAAACCCTAAACCCTAAACCCTAAACCCCTAAACCCCCAAACCCCCAACCACTAAGTATAATATCACAAGTAATGTATACATAAACTTTAAAACCTATACCAAAAACCCTAAACCCCTAACCACTAAACCATATACCAAAAACCCTAAACCCATAACCACTAAACCTTATACCAAAAACCCCTAAACCCCAACCACTATGTATAATATCACAAGTGAAATATATATATAAAAACTTTAAAACCTATACTAAACCTCTAACCATTAAACCTTATACCAAAAACCTAAACCCTTAACCACTAAACCCTATACCAAAAACCCTAAACACCTAACCACTAAACCCTATAGGGCGATGAATGTTAAATTCGAAAAGAAAGTTTCAAAATCCGTCACCTTTCCTAGGCGCGCCTAGGCTAAAAACCCAAGGCTCTAAATCCTAAGGCTCTGCGCTTTTTGTGAGCCTTGTGCATGTGCGGAGCCTCGATCTGAAAAAATCCCTAGAGCTTGAGCCTTAGAGCCTAGGCGCGCCTTAAGGCGCGCTTTTTAAAACTATGGTGATATATACATAAACTTTAAAATCTATACCAAGATCTCTAAACCTCTAACCACTAAACCTTATATCAAAAACCCTAAACCCCCAAACCCCTAACCACTAAGTATAATATCACAAGTAATGTATACATAAACTTTAAAAGCTATACCAAAAACCCCAAACCCCTACCCACTAAACCATATACCAAAAACCTTAAACCTATAACCACTAAACCTTATACCAAAAACCCCTAAACCCCAACCACTATGTATAATATATCAAGTGGTATATATATAAACTTTAAAACCTATACCAAAAACCCTAAACCCCTAACCCCAAACCTTATACCAAAAACCTAAACCCTTAACCACTAAAGCCTATACAAAAAACCCTAAACACCTAACCACTAAACCCTATATAAAAACTGTAAACCCCTAACCACTAATCCCTATACCAAAAACCCTAAACCCCTAGCCACTAAACCCTATACCAAAAACCTTAAACCCCTAACCCTAGTATAATTCACACAACAAGTGATATATACATAAACTTTAAAATCTATACCTTAAACCCTAACCCCCTAACCACTAAACCCTATACCAAAACCCCTAAACCCCTAACCACTAAACCCTATGCCAATAACCCTAAACCCCCTCCCCAAACCACTAATCCCGATACTAAAAACCCTAAACCCCTAACCACTAAACCCTATACCAAAAATCCTAAACCCCCTAACCCTAGGGTATACTATATCACATAGTGATATAATATATGAAAACTTAAAATCTATACCAAATAAACCTTAACCATTAACCCTATACCAAAACCTAAATCTCAAACCACTATGTGTAATATCACAAGTGATATATACATAAAATTTAAAATCTTTACCCTAAACCCCTAACCACTAAACCCTATACCAAAACCCCTAACTACTAAACCCTATACCAATACCTTTATAAACTAAGATTCACCCGTAGCTTAACCAGTTTAATACCGCCTGGACATTGTTGTATCACCAGTGATAATATAATAATAAAAAAATCCATGTGAAAAAGTAATATAATGTGACAGGTAGTCATGGTATTCCACATCTAATTAATATCACATGTGACAAAGCAAAATAATATGACACTAACAGGTTATTTTTAAAAAATTTTTTTAACATTAATCAATGTTTATCTTTCATTGTGATATTTATAACTGTTAGTAGAGATTAAAAGGGTTATAAACATATTTTGTGAGAAATTAGGTATTTTAGTTTAATTTCACAAATTAGGTTTGATATATGGTTAGAATGGTAAAAGATGTTTTATTTTATTAATGTCAAACAAGATAAATCATTTAATGTTTACACAAATATTTATGCTCATTTCATGACATCATGTTGAGTGTTTAAACTTACGGATATATTATATCACATGTGATACTTCAAGCAGGTTTGATTATAAAAAATAAAATTCATCGTTATTCACCAACTTCTATAAATAAAGTGTTTTGATTTGAAGGTCCAAAAATTATGTGTGATAAATGGTTAGAAAGCTATGAATGTATACTTTTCAATGCCAATAACGATGAATCAGTTGAAGTTTCACACAAATATTTATACCTGTTTTTACGAAAGCGATGTAATTGTTCTAACATACAGATTATGTAATATACAAGTGATATATCAAACAAAATATTGCATCAAAAAAAACAAAAAATACAAAAAAAAACAAAAAAAAGTTTTTTGTCGCAAGTATATGAAAGATGCCCTCTATTGAAAGATAATTAATGCTCGCACATGGTGTAAATTTTTGTATCTTCTCGTTTTTACGGTTTTTGCGATATAGCAATTTTTAAAAAATAAAGGGGTAAAATTGTTTTAATTAAAAAACTACAAAGGTAGGAAGAGGGGAGGTGGATGTTTTTTAAGTTTAATCTGTTCATATAGATAAACTTAAATCTAGATAATCCTCACCATTAGATCAAACCAAATTAAATGGTGGGGATTTATCCCTTAGTATGCGAGGAGAAACTAGTATGCAAATGAACTTTTCTCTTAACTATAAACTTGGTATATAATGAAGAGGAGAGAATGAAGTTGCGCATCATTTTGATTATTATATGAGTATCTATGTGTTCACAGATTTTTTGAAGGGGAAATGGATGGAGCCCGATTCTAGCTACGAGGAGTCATGTGTTTGGTCTTTCGGTTATAAGACGTACAACGTGGATATGGATTATTTTTTTAACAATTATATGCATGTTAATTATACAGGTCTACATCAATCAAGAGGCGCTCTTGGGAGTTAAGACACCCTCTTAAAGACACGCTACTATTTTTACCAGACGTCTTTGTCGGAACAATTTAAGTCACTTGACGGAACATTGTTACGGTAGTGTCATCAGGTATCAAAAGTTGGGAATTATAAAACACGATGACACTTTGGTAACAATGCTCTACCGAGTAGCTTAAATTGTTCTGATAAACACGTCTAGCAAAAATCATAAATCTTTCGGTTTGGCCACCAATACCCAGCATCCAAGTTGGTAAAAAAAATTGTCGTTGCGTCTCTTGAGGGGGGTCTTCTCTTAAGGAGCCACTACAAGAAAAAGGTCGACGGGCGACGAGCTTTTCCCCAGGGACATATGTCACCGGGGATACACCACTAAACGACAAAACGACATCCGACGTGACACAACTTTTGGTGGAATTTTTGGTAAAGTTTGACTAAACTTATCCCTGGCGACATGTCGTCCGGGGAATAATTTCAGTAAGAGTTTTGACCAAAATCTACCAAAAAATTGGTGGCGGTAAAGTTCTTCATCCCTTGCCTTTTCCCCGGCGACATTCGCCGGAGATAGTGTAACCGAAATGAAACAAAGCTTAATCTATTTCATTAGTAACAGGGTGACGTGTCTGCTTTATTCCCGGCGATATGTCGTCGGGATCGTCTGTTGATTTCGTGAAACTTATGACCATGATCATACTAATTATGCTGGTGGGAGTGACATGTACCATATTAACCCCCTCATATGTAACACCCCAACAGTTCGCAGCAGAAATAATAGCCGGACGTTACTTCATAATACAAAAACAGCACAAGAATACAAGAGAACGACCTTAATAATTGGTGTCGTTTGAAAAGTAATCTCGTTGATTTTCCTGAAATTTGAATAACAATTGTCCCATAAATGCATCATAAGAAAAGCTTTAAAGCAAACCACAAGATTTTATCATTGTATGTAAGTAGAAATCCATAAATAAAATCTTGTCAATTTAGACTCCGATGCACATCAAGTAAGCCAAGCTCTAATTCACCTAAGAAAAACATGCTTAAAAAGGTCAACATAAAGTTGGTGAGTTCATAGATTTTTGTAAATGTTAAATTTCCGATCAGAATATTTGTAAAGAGTCATATGACCTATTTCAATCGTTCATAAATAGTCGCAAAATTGTACGTATGAAAGTGGACCTCAATTGTTCAAAGTAGCATTCTAATTATAACTATCCGAAATGTTTTCAAGTAAGTATTGCCTATTGATTGATTAACGATTACTCCTAAGCCAATGAAACTGTCGTGTAGACTATATGTATGACCACTTTATTCAAGGCACAATAATTGTTTTTTTTTTTTGTATGTATTTGTTTGTTAGCCCTGTAGATACAAATCAAGTTGTGTTCCCCGGCAGGTATAATGTTTCTCTCCAGTTACTAAATCACCCGAAACGGGAGTTGTCATCGCAAATAGATCTATTTGTATAACATTCACGCTACCCTCCGAGTAATTTCACAGTTTTCACCCATTCATGCAACTTAAGCTAATCCGTAATCATAAGAGTAAAGTATAGTTGTTGCGTCCATAAGTAAAAACAAGTATTGTATCTCACCGTGAGATATGCAAATGAGTGTATAACAAAGTTGTAACGAGTTTGTAACGAGTATGTAAACGAGTTTGTAACCAAGTTACGAAATCGAGTATCCAATCAAGTATGTAAGAGAGATTGTAAATGAATATGTAAACAAGTTGTAACGAGCATGTATTCTCCTTCGAGATTTTAAAGTATAATAAAACTAAGTGAAAGAGGCTATAAACCACCTCATGTGTGTAGAACGATTGGCAGAAATGCACATATTAAGCATAACACGAACGGAAAACCAGAACGGCTCGACCAAGAAGTTGCGGTTTATCTTAACGGCTAAGACCCACTAGCCTAGGATGATGCGTTTGGGTTTCCCGATGAATGGTCACATCAACGCGACACATTGATAAAAGATTTAGATTTCAAGTTGTAATAGTTTGGTGGTTGGTTAAATAAAATAAATCGAAAAGCAAACGCAAAGTATGTAATATATTCCGTATATATTACATATGAAAAATGAACAAGTATATAATTAGTATCGTGAAGTATATAACAAAGATAAACAATCAAAAGAATAATTCGAAGTGTATATAATACGCGGCATGTATTATATATAAGAAAGATATTATATAAGAGACGTGAGAAAATAATTAAAACAACATAATTCGACACGTGTTCGGAAATCACTAATTAAATTAATAAAGAGTTCTGACATAAAAGTAAACACACGTTTTAAAGTTACGAATTATGTAAACGATGTTTTTAAAGTTTTTACAAAAGTTATGATTTTATCTATTAGTCGGGAATTATAAAATAATATTTTATAATTTAGTATATTGTTTCCTTGACGTGTTTTAGCTAAAATAGTTGTCTCATTTGTAAAAGTATAGTCTTCGTTTATTCACCAGGTTATTGTATAATTATACATAGAATATCTTAAGATTATAACTTAATCCTTTTTATCGGGTTTCCAATTTTAAGTGAAAATACTAAGTATAGAAATTTATAGAAATTTCGGCATGACCTATTCGTTCATACAACGTTTCCCATATTTATAAAATTTAATGTTTTTCGCTTTTAATCAATCAATTCATGTTGCAAATACCCACTTAATTCAATATATATCTAGACTAGATCAAACAAATAATAAAACTAAGCAAAACCAAGCACACCCCTTATTTGGGTTGCTGTCCCAAACGCACCCTTATGGGCTGTTAAACAGCGAACCAAACACCCCTGTAGGCCGTTAAACACAGAACCAAACGCCCATGTTGGCTGCAAAACGCAGAACCAAACACCCTTTTATGGCTAACAAAAACACAAAAACAAAAATAATAATTAACACATTTATTTAACCATTAAACCACCATTAGATCTGGTTTTTATTTATGAAATCTAGTTGTATGATTATTAATCGATTCTTATAAATCAAACACGCCCTAAAGGTTGTTGCTAAAACCAAACGCACCCTTTGGTGCTTCTGTTAAACCAAACGCACCCTTGTGGTGTTTCTGTTAAACCAAACGCACCCTTGTGGTGAATCTGTTAAACCAACCGCACCCTTGTGGTGAATCTGTTAAACCAAACGCACCCTTGTGGTGAATCTGTTAAACCAAACACACCCTTGTGGTGAATCTATTAAACTAAACGCACCCTTGTGCGGTTACACAGCCAACCAAACGCACCCTTATCGTGGTGGCTAAGTGGAGGTGGTGGTGCGTGGCGTGAGGGTGGTGGGATGGTCACGGTGGTGAGGAGATGGTGGTGTGTGGCGTGAGGGTGACGATGGAAATGGCGTTGGTGGCGGCAAGTTGGTGGGGGCTGCGATGGTGTGGCGTTGGGGATGGTGGGTGATGGTGTGGCGTTGGGGATGGTGGCGTGGAGGCGTGGCAGCCATGATGGTGGCGATGATGTTGATGAGGGTGGCGTCGGTGGTGATGGTTGTGGTGGAGTGATGGCACTGGTGGATCGATGATGGAGGGAGGTGATGATGGCAGCGGCGGCGGCTGGAATCTGGCCGGAAAATGGGTGACGGCGCCAAAAACTTTAAGGAGAGAGAAGTGTGTGTATTTAGGGTTAGGTTAAATGAGTTTAAATGAGTATAACCCTAACTCATTTGTTTATATACCCAAAAAGTTGTAAAACTATTTGACAAGTCCAAAATAGATGAGGGTTAATTGTGCAAGTATTCCACAGGGACCAAAAGTGTAATTTTTGTTAAATAATGGTTCGGGACTCGTTTAGGATAGTTAACGGTTGATTCAAGACACGAAAATTACACCGTTGCGTTCAAAATGATTTTTCCACGAAAAGTGAGTATTTACATGACTAGTATTTTATAAATGTTTTATAAAATTTATTTAAATGTTTATTATTTATTTGTGTAATCATCCGGTATCACGGGCAAGCTTTGTCCGTAAAATGAAACTTTAATTTAAATATTCGCGTTTTCAACAAACGTTCTTCAATAAAATGTTAAATAATTTATTAAATAAATTGTAATAATTAAATATAAATTTAATTATTTTTGTGCCGGTACGCGTTGTGTGCGGTTTTTAAAATTTTACGAGGGTATTTTAGTCACTTTCTGCTTGGTTTCGGGTCTCGGGTAAAATTGAAAAGTTGTTCGAAACGCCGTTTTATGACAAACGCTAGTATACCCTATAATTTATAACGCATTTTGGCGGGTCGTTTTTGATAAGTCAAACTTAAGAATAACATTTATCTTTTCGTTTTTAAATCAAATAAGTTTGAAAAATAAATTTCTAAATGAGAAATATGTAACAATAAATATGATTTATTATTTAAATGCGTTTCGAAAAATTACTAGTTACGCGGTAATTGTTTTTATGTGACAATAAAAGGTCAAAAAGTCAAGTCGGACCCAAAAAGTTAAAGGGCAAAATAGCCATTTAAAGTTTTAAAAATACCGGTTGTTACAGTACCTACCCCTTAAAGGAATCCCGTCCCAGGATTCGATTCTTGTTAACCTACTGTGTGGCCAAGAAAAGATTTAAGATTTAATAACCCAGTTTTGAACATGGCGTTAATAATCTTATTCAGCAAAATTTGATGTTTCGACACTTCTTAATATACATAGATTTTAGCTAGGTTTAACCATGATATTTAATCCATCGGCATAGATATTTTAGAAAAATATCATTACAAGTGTTATGATTGATATAAATGCGTTATAAAGAAAGTATCTTAATAGTAAAAGCATCGAAGGAGAAAGTCTCTTGATATAAATGCGTTATAAAGAAAGTCCCATATTTATAAAATTCAATATTTTTCACTTTTAATCAATCAATTCATGTTGCAAATACCCGCTTAATTCAATATATATCTAGACTAGATCAAACAAATAATAAAACTAAGCAAAACCAAGCACACCTCTTATTTGGGCTGTTATCCCAAACGCACCCTTATGGGTTGTTAAACAGCGAACCAAACACCCCTGTAGGCCGTTAAACACAGAACCAAACGCCCCCGTTGGCTGCAAAACGCAGAACCAAACACCCCTTTATGGCTAACAAGAACACAAAAAACGAAAATAATAATTAACACATTTATTTAACCATTAAACCACCATTAGATCCGGTTTTTATTTATGAAATCTAGTTATATGATTATTAATCGATTCTTATAAATCAAACATGCCCTAAAGGTTGTTGCTAAAACCAAACGCACCCCTTGGTGCTTCTGTTAAACCAAACGCACCCTTGTGGTGTTTTTGTTAAATCAAACGCACCCTTGTGGTCAATCTGTTAAACCAAAAGCACCCTTGTGGTGAATCTGTTAAACCAAACGCACCCTTGTGGTGAATCTGTTAAACCAAACGCACCCTTATGGTGAATCTGTTAAACCAAACGCACCCTTGTGCGGTTACACAGCCAACCAAACGCACCCTTATCGTGGTGGCTGGGTGGTGGTGGTGGTGCGTGGCGTGAGGGTGGTAGGATAGTCGCGGTGGTGATGAGATGGTGGTGCGTGGCGTGAGGGTGGCGATGGCAGTGGCGTTGGTGGCGGCAAGTTGGTGGGGGCTGCGATGGTGTGGCGTTGGGGATGGTGGGTGATGGTGTGGCGTTGGGGATGGTGGCGTGGAGTCGTGCCAGCCATGATGGTTGTGGTGGAGTGATGGATCCGGTGCATCAGTGATGGAGGGAGGTGATGATGGCAATGGCGGCGGCGGTCGGAATTTGGCCGAAAAATAGGTGACGGCGCCGAAAACTTTAAAGAGGGAGAAGTGTGTGTATTTAGGGTTAGGTTAAATGAGTATAACCCTAACTCATTTGTTTATATACCTAAAAGTTGTAAAACTATTTGACAAGTCCAAAATAGATGAGGGTTAATTGTGCAAGTATTCCACGGGGACCAAAAGTGTAATTTTTGTTAAATAATGGTTCGGGACTCGTTTAGGATAGTTAACGGTTGATTCAAGACACGAAAATTACACTGTTGCGTTCAAAATGATTTTTCCACGAAAAGTGCGTATTTACATGAGTAGTATTTTATAAATGTTTTATAAAATTTATTTAAATGTTTATTATTTATTTGTTTAATCATCCGGTATCACGGGCAAGCTTCGTCCGTAAAATGAAACTTTAATTTAAATATTCGCGTTTTCAACAAACGTTCTTCAATAAAATGTTAAATAATTTATTAAATATTTTTATTAAATAAATTGTGATAATTAAATATAAATTTAATTATTTTTGTGCCGGTACGCGTTGTGTGCGGTTTTTAAAATTTTGCGAGGGTGTTTAATCACTTTCTGCTTGGTTTCGGATCTCGGGTACAACTGAAAAGTTGTCCGAAATGCCGTTTTATGTCAAATGCTAGTATACCCTATACTTAATAACGCATTTTGGCGGGTCGTTTTTGATAAATCAAACTTAAGAATAACATTTATCTTTTCGTTTTTAAGTCAAATAAGTTTGAAAAATAAATTTCTAAATGAGAGATATGTAATAATAAATATGATTTATTATTTAAGTGCGTTTCGAATAATTACTAGTTACGCGGTAATTGTTTTTATGTGACAGTAAAAGGTCAAAAGTCAAAAAATTAAGTCGGACCCAAAAAGTCAAAGGGCAAAATAGTCGTTTAAAGTTCTAAAAATGTCGGTTGTTACATCATATTACATAAGTTTATTTTTGGCTTATAGGTCCATAGTTCGTAAGTTTATTTTGGTCTCACATTATCCCCGGCGACATGTCGCCGGGGAAAGTGTGTTGACTTCGTTGACTTATCTCCTTTGCTTATATATTTTCATTTATTAGTTATAAAATATATAACTAATATATTAATTATTATTTATAATTATATATTTGATAAATAATAACTATATAAA
>BQNB010153525.1:0-15632 GCA_026074375.1 Tanacetum coccineum
AGGACTAGCAGTATTAATATTTAGACTACCAGTATTAATATTTTCACTGGCAGTATTAATACTTGGCCCAACAGTACTAACAGATAGACTAGCAGTACTATCTCTGTTAGTGCTGTTAGCATAACCTTCTTTCTGTTGAACAAGAAAATTATTCAATTCAGCTCTGAAATCTTGCACATGTTGGTCATCTTCTTTATTTGAAGCTCCTCCTTCCTTTTCTTGACCATTACTTTGACTTACATCATTATCTCCTTTGTCTGGTACCTCATCAGTATCCTTATCATCTGTGCTCTTAGAACTTAAAGAGAGTGGAGAATTTAAAAGCATGAGTGGTAGCAGTATGTATTCATGATTAGATGCTTTCTCTTGTCTAGCTTGCCTTGCATTAACATATGTCTCTATACCTGCATCACCATTAGTTTGATTTCCTGCAGTAACTGGCTTATAATTCATAGATTTTGTCAGTGAATCAATTTCAAAGAGCCATTCTGGACCACTCCCTACAACATTGGGTTTGTTTTCAAGAAAGTTTATGTGTAGGTTCTCCTCTACCTTTCTAGTTCTAGAGTTAAATACCCTAAAAGTCTTGCTATTTATAGACTATCCAACCAAGAACCCCTAATCAGCCTTCCCATCAAATTTGCCTAGGGGATCTAAGGTATTAAGAATAGTCACAGGACACCCAAAAGGTCTCATAAAGCTTATACTAAGTGGTCTACCAAGTAATAGTTCATAAGATGTCTTGTTGTGGGGCTTGGTTACTAGAACCCTATTCTAAACATAACAAGCAATATTAACTGCTTCAGCCCAAAATGTAGTAGGTAATAATAAATCTGCTAGCATAGTCTTGGCTGCCTCTATTAGTGTCTTATTCTTTCTTTCAGCAACTTCACTTTGTTGTGGAGTTCTGGCAACACTAAACTCCCTCTTAATCCCTTTCATCCCACAGAACTGACTCATGTCATTATTTTTAAACTCAGTTCCATTGTCACATCTGATAATTTTAACCTTATGATTTATTTGGTTTTCTATGCAAGTTATAAAAGTTTTAAGGATCCCACTAGTCTCATCCTTAGTGGCCAAAAAGAAAACCCAACTAAACCTACTATAGTCATCAGTGACAACAAGGCAATATATCTTGTGATTGATAATCTTTACAAATGTTGGCCTTAATAAGTCCATATGCAACATTTGTAAGGGATGGTTGATAGAGCTTACAAGCTTGGTCTTACAAGAGGCTTTGTGTTGCTTTCCCTTCTGACAAGCAACACAAGAATGGTCATTTTCAAAAAAGCTTTGAAGGTAAGCCTCTAACAAGGTTTCCCCACACAAGTTTGTTCATAGTTTTAAAATTTATATGACCAAGCCTCCTATGCTATAAGTTAGACTCATCTATTGTAGCCTTTGCAATTAAACAAGTCAAACCTCCTGAAGGAACAACATTCTTTAGATCAAAAGCGTACATGTTGTTCTGTCTGGGAACTTTAAGCAAGACTTGACTTTCATCAAGTAGCTTAAAGTCAGGAGATAGAACAAGAGGGAAATTCAGTTCTCAGTGAATAGAACACTATTTTTTTGTAACACATTTGTGAGACAAGAATAGGTTATCTCTTAAGTTCACTTTACAAAGTATACATCTTAGTATAATTTCCAGTCCTAATTTTACTTTTTCAGCAATTTTTACTCTTTTCGGATTCCTCAAATGCAACAAATCCACCATAAATCTCTTGATAATCTATAAGAAATGACTTGTTTCCAGTCATATGCCTAGAGCATTTTAACACCCCAATTTAAAACATGATTCGGGACCAACAATTGGGTGTTAATAATAAGTATAACAGTCATTAAATTATAAAGAACGACTCAAAAGTGACGTCTGTAATAACATTTATCCATTCAAAAAGAAAGTTCAGAGTGCAAGCGTTGTCCCAACATAAAGACTAACAAAGTACGAGTATTCAACAAAGTATCAAAACATTATTTTTGAGGAATGGAAATCACGTGATTTAACAAAAATCATTTTTAAGCGCAACTTCCTCCTCTTTCGAAGCTCCAAGTCCTTAGTTTTGATTACTGAGGATAAACTGCTAAAAAGTCATGATCGTTGAGTGTATATTCATAGGGCTTTTAATAAGCATAAAAGTTTTGATAACAACATATATTTATCATCAATAAATTTGTGGATCAAACTAGTTTTAATGAATAATGCTTTGAGCTCGTGACAACCGATCCTTTGACGAGAAAAATATAGTTTGCACAACTATTAAGATTAGGCATTATTTGTATTTTCCTTTACTTATCAGTATTAATATATTCCATTGTTGTGGAGTGGTTCCAAAGGATTCAGACCCGGACAGGGAGTCACCCCATTTACTATTTATTACTACTAGGTCTAGCTATCACTGGTATTTAATCTGTTCATGATATTAGGGTCTTTAGCATTAGGTATCTCAAGCATTAATCATACATTCGGGTCTAATATACGGAAAATAATTTGTGTTCATTTTTATGAAAACAAGCATGTATCTCCTTCGCGGGTTTTTAAGAAAACAATTAAACTAGTAAAGGCGAGGCTATGAACTCACCGAGTAAAGAAGTTGTATAGATGTTTGATCGGGTTTTCATTGAAGGAGAAAGGTATCAACGATTCTGTACGACCTTATAAGTCGCATTCGTCATTAGTAGAATATGTTGGTTGGTAAGTATAAATTAATATATTACGACTATATAGTTATTATTTCTTAGTTTGTGTGATCATTGCTTTACGATCTTAGCTTACGTATTTCCATCCCTAAATTGCTGTATAATATGTTTTTTATTTCCTATTTAACTCTTCTCTTGTGTCATTACATAATTTTGTATTTTATTGGTTGTTTGGATTCTTTTTGTTTTAAGAAAAGACGTAAATGTTCAGTTTTTGATTTTACCAGACTTTATTGTTTCTATATTTCCTTTCCGTAAAGGCTAAAATCATGAGGTTTTCGCTCCTAGAATGACCTTTAATTATATTTTCCAGAACAAAGTTGGCACTCATATTCCAGTAGTTTCTAATAATTGGGAAATGGAATTTTACTCAAGACAACTCCAACCAGAAAGTTTACTGAATTTTTAGTGCTTACGGAAACGGCTATAAATCCTAAACCGTGATATTTATTAAAGTAATTCCACTTGGAGAAGTTAGCCTAATATGTCTATTACTTGATCCATTATCTTTAAAATTCAGGACATTTTGTGAAAAAAACTCTAGTGTTTGATTCTGTTTTCCTACCAACTATCCAGATTGTTAAGTTTCCGTAAAACGTTCATACCACTCATTACCTGAGGATGTTACAGATATATCCAATCGGCTACATTAACCTTAATCATATTCTACCACAACCATGTAGTATAATCATAGGCTACAGAACAAATATTTTAGAAAGACCAAGTTTTGCTACATTTTCAAAATAGTCAAAACACAGTTATTTCATAACTATAAATTATCCTAGTACTTCTTCAAACGAATACTTATCTATGCTATGCCATAACAAACACTTATAAACATCATATACTTCCAATATAATCTTGTACAATATTAAACAATACCAAAACATATCAAGCAATGATGCTTAATGAATCAAAATCTAATACAAATGCATCTCCGTAAAAATTAAATAACAATCTAGGGTTTTTAGAGGAGACTTACAACACAAAATAGAAGCAAAAAAAGGATCAAACACAACCCTTAGGTGGGTGTGTAGGGGCTGGCGAATCCACAAGGATCAAACCAAGACCTATCAAACTTTTTAATATACCCAAAACCGTCTAAAATCAAACCCTTGTTAACCCTTTTGCTTTAAATAGAGTCAAAACTCTAAAACCTAAAATCTTTAAGAAATCAAGAACTTATGAACTCCATGCATGATGATTTTTATGGATGAGGGATGATTAGGGTTTGTTGTAGTAGTGATTTAAGGTTGAATGGAAGGAATTTGGTGGAGATTTGAAGGTGGTAAGGGTGGTTTTGGTGATGGCAGTGTTGAACCAAGAAGAAGGAGAGAAAGGAAACTGACTTTTGGTTTTCTTATGAGTCTGTGTGTTACGTTTGTGTCGTGTGTTGTGTTTATAAAAAGAGGGAGTGGGCTTGTGTTGGACTTTAAGTAGGATTAGGGCCTAATGGAAGTATGGATCAAATTTAAAAAAATAAAAAGGGGGTGTGTTGTGTGACTTGGGGCGCCGTCCTAAGTGAGGTGGGGAGGTTTTATGCACTAAATTTGTACTAACCAAGTTATTTTAAGTAATTCCCGGGCCAAAAATAATTAAACCGTTACTTTTTATAAAACGCAAGGTTTGTTCGATTTAGCCAAATATGAATAAAATGTGAAAAGTAATAAAAATAAAATAAATAAACTTTAATGGCTAAAACATGGCATTCGTTGATTTCTCGATTGATAACGGATAAACTTCAATTAAAGGATTCGCGAAACGATTTTAAATTGACGATTTTTAATGAATTTCGGCTTAAATATTTAAAATAAATTCTTAATATTCATATAAAATAAATTAATGAGATTAGATTTAGTAGAGACTTAAACTACGGGGTTTTACATCCTTTTCCTCCTTTTGGAAGAGACGAAAACATCCCGTTGCTATTATTCCTCAGAATCATCTTTCTTCAGTTCAAGAAAAGGTGTGGATACTTGTTCTTGAAGAAATATTATTGTTCCCATGTGAACTCTGGACCTTGCCGTGAGTTCCAACGACCTTTAATGATGGGGATATGGCTTTGCTTGTGTTGCTTTACCTCCCGATCCATAATTTTAACTTGCACATCTATAAAGTGCAGTTTGTCATCGAGTTGAATTTCTTCAAGTGGGATAATCAAATTCTCATCCACCAACCACTTCTTTAGATTGGAAACATGAAACGTATTATGAATCCCACGAAGTTTCTCAGGTAACTCTAACTTGTACACCACATGACCAATTCTCTTGATTATCTTGAATGGCCCAATGTACCGTGGACTCAACTTTCCTCTTTTACCAAAACGAATCACGCCCCTCCAAGGCGATACTTTTAACATGACCATGTCCCCCACACTAAACTTCATCGGTTTACGCCTTACATAAGAATAATATCTTTTGACGATACGATGCGGTCATTAGCTGTTTTTGATTTGTACAATCTTTCCGTTGGCTCTTACACTAGTTCTGGCACCGTCAGTAGGCTATTCTCAACCTCACTCAACAACTAGGTGATCTATACTTCCGCCCGTATATTGCTTTGAAAGGTGTGGCCTTAATGCTCGCATGATAACTATTATTATAAGAAAACTTAACTAGAGGTAAATGTCGATCCCAAAATCTTCCCACAATCAATTACGCACGCTGCAAACCATGTCTTCTAATGTTCTGTGTCTTTCTTTCACTTTGACCATTCATTTCCGGGTGATAGGCAGTGCTCATGTTCACATCAGTTCCCAAGGCCTTCTGAAGTGATCTCCAGAATCCCAATGCAAATTGGCCATCTCTGTCCGATATGATTGATACGGGCACCCCGTGTCTACAAACAATTTCCTTCAAATATTGATGAGTTAATTTCTCTATACTATCAGTCTTCTTCATCGGTACGAAGTAAGCCGACTTAGTTAACCGATCACAACAATAACCCTAGATTGTGTCAAACCACTTGAGGTTCTTCGGGAGTCCGGAATGAAATCTGTGGTTATTCTATCTCCCATTTCCTTTCAGGAATTTCTGCTTTGTTGGAGTAAATCCTGTGGCTTACTGATGTTCGCCTTTACCTTAGGTGGTGGGGGGTTGAAGTCAGACACTTATAACATTGGTGGCATATCAGCCTTCATGTTCGGCCACCATAAGCTTTTTCAAATCCTGGTACATCTTATCAGAACCAGGATGAATCGAATACTTCGACTTATGCGACTCGTGCATAATCAGATCCCATAATCCACCAAACAACGGAAACCATATTCGTTTATCAAAGTATTGAATTTTGTCTGAGCGAAACTCGAATATCGGCTTCAACAATCTTCCCAGATTCTTCGCCTTCACATTTTCTTTCTTCATTGCTTCCGTTTGAGCTTTAGTTTATCTCAGACAAGTCGGGGTTAAACTTTATAACAGTGCTCTAACCATTATCGGTTTCTCCTTTTCTTTGTGACTTAAGGGAGCTATTCTACCACTGCATTAGCCTTACGAGATGATAGCGGATTACACAATCATAATCGCTTAATAATTCAATCCTCAGCGTTGCTCATAGTAGTTCTTTCTGGTCTAATATGTATTGAGACTTTTTGTGGTATTTTATTTTTATTTTTTTTTTTTTTTTCTTAATGTGAACAAAACACATTTCATTCCTTACAGGTATTGGTCTACAAAGTCGTAGGGCAAAAAACAACGGCGCCCAATCTTAATCATGGGTCATTGATTAATTTTCTTTGTCGTTTTCTTTTATTGGCGTGAGGAATATGGATCAACTTCTTACCGTTGCATCAGCACTGTTAGCCTCTATTTTTGAGTCGAACAATGAAGTTCGTTCATTGATGAATTATTAGGTAATACGGTCTTTATTTTTATAATGTTGTAATTAGGACTAGAATGGGTAACGGCTTATTTATGTAATCTAATCGGTCAGTCGTTTTGGGCTAAAGCCAAAAGTAAAATCCAAGTAATCCTCGAGCCCGGCTTTAGAATGCCATGGCATGAAAGCCTCATGGTGCAAGTATAAATACCCCTCTTCAATTATGGAGAGGGTGTTGGTCTCATTTGTATTTTACTCTTATAATCAACCATCTCATTTTTCTCTCTACTTTCTCTCTCTTGTTTCTCTCTCTACAATTCTTCTTATCATCTCATCTTATTTTCTTGTTTAATCCAAGTAACCAAATATGATTATGTAAGTGATTTGTGTGACTCCGACACTTGGCATTAGAGCTCACAGGATGATTAGCTAGATTGTGTGTGCGTTTTCTTGGTTAGATTCGATCAAAAGTTTGGTTTTTGAAGGTTTATGGTCTCATTCTTGACACTCTTTGATTATCACGATTGTGGTGTTAAAGTTGGTGTTTTATTGTTGTTATAGCCTTCTAGGATCAAGTTGTGCAAAAAAAACCAGCAAACGTTCCAAAAGGTGTGTGTTTTAGGTGTTTTTAGGGGGAAATAGTTCGTGGTTTTACTCACTGCGTTTTATCTCTCTGGCAAAATTCTTCATTGCGTTTTGTCTCCTGCGTTTTGTTAGAAAAAGAACAATGCGTTTTGTTATTTAGTAAAGGACAACAGTACTGCGTTTTGTCTCATTAGGGACTGCGTTTTGACTACTGCGTTTTGACTACTGCGTTTTATCTTTGTGTTTTGGTTGATTTTACAGGTTGCGATTTGTCTACTGCGTTTTGCCTAATTTGAAGACCAATATTGCGTTTTGCCTAGGAGGAACTCTGCCTAACTCATTTCTTGACTGCGTTTTGTCTCAAGACTTGACTGCGTTTTGTCTAAGACTCTTCACTGCATTTTGTCTAAGACTCTTCAACAACAACGATTTCAACAACAATTAATCATTGTTTCACGGTTTCTTCTTGATTTTGTAAAATCCCGCAAAAGATTCCATTTCTTTTCTCGGTTTAAATCATAGATTTGTAAAATCCCGTGAACGTTAATTGATTTCAATCCACAACAACAATCACTTTACCTACTTAAGATCCTACAAATCATTTTCACTTCACAATTCACGGTAAAATGGAAACGAAAGATACTTTATCTTCGTGTTCTAATTCGGAAGAACAACAAATGCAACAAATTCAAGACAAAGCAAAAAAGAGTTGCATGGTATCTTTTCGACAACTTCATTCACACCTCAAGCTTCTTTCAAACAACGACTTAAAAGGAACTCGAACCGAGTGTGGATTCAAACGCGCATTTGCGACACTCTTTGGTCAAGATGTAGAGACTTTCACAGGCACAATGTTCCTAAACATGGATCAACTAGAAAAGCAACTTGACAAAGAAGAATTTCAAGAGATTGGATCCATGGCTGCTTTTAAAGTACTCGAGACACAGTTTTAGATGTTCATCAAGTCACGGATTTATTTGGATGATGAATATGTTGTAATGACACGCAACTACTTTCTACAATACACTCAACTTGAGATTCCAGAATTCCGTGATACACTGATCCAACACATGGAATCTGTTAAGAAGTCGATTGATAAAAGAGCACTACATAAAAGAGAGTATGACAGCTGGGTGAATGAAAGACAGATGCAGACAACAGAAGAAAAGGTTGATACGAGTAAAGCATTGGATGCTAATTTGGTTGACACTGAAAGCAGTGGGATAGAATCAAAAGAGCAGGATACAAGCAGCAGATCAGGGAATGATGCACATGCTGATGATGCAGATATCAAACCCGTATATGATGAAGAGCCAATGGCTGAGGTACAATTGACTGCTAAAATTAATGTACTTGCTACAGGACAACAACATACTGAGCAACCTGAACTCAATAATGAAGGAGAGGTTGACCAGAATGCTGAACAATGTCATGACACATGTCCTTTGCCTGCTATATTAACTGATAACCAGAAACCTGAACACTCATATCAATCTCTCGAATCTGAAAATATTTGTCTCAAAAAGACTGTTGCCCAATTTCAAAAAGATTTTTTAAGAATGGAAGCACATTGTGTTAATCTTGAACTTAAATATCAAAATCAAGCTTTAAAAGAAGGGCAACATGGTCAATTTTCAAAAGTAAAAAGTAATGAAGCCAAGGTTAAACATGACATAGATGTAATTGAAACAATAAACATCGAACTAGAACATAAAGTGGCTAAATTACTTACGGAAAATGAGAATTTGAAAAGGCATTACAAAGAACTGTCTGATTCTATCAAGACAACGAGAGCTAAGACTATATAACACACAACTTCTTTGATTGCTCAAAATGCTGAGTTCAAAGCTCAACTTCAGGAAAGAGGATTTGCAATTGCAGCATTAAAAAATGAGTTAAGAAAATTAACAGGAAATAGTGTGAATACTAAGTTTGCAAAATCATCAATCTTAGGGAAACCGGTTTTACAACCACATAGAAACCAATCAGTTGTTAGACAACCGACTGCGTTTAAGTCTGAACGACCTAGAATTTCAAAGCCACGGTTTGCCTCCCAAGTTAATGTTAATAACGATTTGTTAAAACCAGTCACTACACATTATTTGCCTAAGGAAAGAGAATCTGCCCCTGCAAAACCTCATCACATGATTGCAAATCTGCTGTTGTAAAACCTCATCACGTGATTGCATCTAGTGAATCTAGGAATAGTTCAAAGAACATGCCAAGATTTAGTTCAAATGACATGGTTCATAATCACTATCTAGAGGAAGCTAAGAAAAATACACAAGAAAGCGGTATGAATTCAAGACCTAGTGTGATGCCTTCTACTACATCACAAAGCACAGCTAATGATTGCAAACCAAAACCTAGGATCAATAACCAAAGAACTCTAGGGAATATGGCCCTTCATCAAGAAGTAAGTTGCGTAACGAGCAAAGACTGGTGCCCATAGCAAGACACTCTAGGACTTCTAGGAAATTTTATTATGCGCTCTATCTACATTTTGTATTGATTCGCTCTCGCGAGTCTGTAAATGTGTCTTAATGGCAAATCATGATTATTGTGTAAGCAAATATTCCATGAATAAGAGGTCAACTCGCTGCAAGCGTTCCATCCATAGAGAATATAACAAAAAGATACAACCCGTAGAGTCAAACAAGTTGCAAAGAAACCAGAGAGATAATCCCAAAAAGACATGATGATTTTCCAATCATAAAGACTTCGTTGTGCATGAGAAAACATTTCGGACTCCTAGATCTTGTCTTAGGTGGAAATCGACGGGTAAAATTTTCAAATCTGTTGGTCTTAGGTGGGTTCCTACTGGAAAGATATTCACCTCTAGCACAACCAAGGTTGACAGTGAACCCTCAAATGGTCCAAATGAAGATATCACTAACCAATATGAATGCGAACAAACTCTTGATGTCAGTGCAGTTACTTTTAACTTAAGTGCATGTACATCTTTCAATCCTAAAAGGAGGAGACTCAGAGTTTGGTTACTGAAAAGACTGATATCTCAGAAACCAGGGCTTCAAGGAATTCTGATCTGATGAACAAGCAATGACTTATGATCATAACAGTTCAGAACTACAGAGAATTCACGACACAACAATGAACCCGTCCAGGTTAAGCTGGTTCCCAAAAAGTTGTTTTTGCCTCCAGCAAACAAGACAACTCATCACGACAAGAGATTGAGAATTACTATTCCACGCACCACATAACAAGCTAGGATCAACATAGTAAATATTTTTGAGAAAAGAAAAAAATAAAAAGTATAAAATTTCAAAAAGAAAATACAAAAAACAAAAAATCAGAAAAAGTTTCATAAAAAGAATCTCTCAGACATGTCAACTATGGAATCGATAACTAATTTTACAGCACAGAAATGTATGATTTAAACATTCGACACGGGCGTGTAAATTAAGTTCGAGCAGGAGTATTCAAATGCTTTGCAAAACACTGACACTTTCTATATTATGCTATATGACTTGTAATCACTCTCAATCTGCAACTCGACCCGAACACAAGGAGCGTGATAGCGCATAAGGTTGGCCTTATCCTTAGAGATCTCTAGAAGGAGAAGTCCTTCTGAACATTTAAGTATGTTGTTTTTCATTTATTCAAAAGTTGAAACACAATTTTACAAGAATATTCTCACTAACTATGCATAAATCTTTCAAAACATGTGTGTACAAACACTACACCAGATCACCTCATAAAAGTTTTTAACAAGAACAATTATTCTTATTATTTGTGTCATTTCAAAATCGAGAGTCAATAGTTTGAGGGGGAGTTGTATTTATGCGAACAACTAATGTTTTAATAATGATGTTGATACATCATGCAAAGACAGATTCTTATGGTATTCCAACACAATTATATAAAAGTCTAATAACAACCCAATAAATGAAAATGACTACTCCTTAGGTTGTAGTTATACGATGATTTACAGTGGTTGAGCACAATTTTTCAGAATTCTTAACACAGAGACACTATTCATGAATGCTTTCCAAAATTATGTTGCTCAATAATGCGTACCTTTAATTTTTAAGATATCATTTTAGAAGGGGGGGGGGGGGGGGGGGGGGGGTGGGGAAACTTCAGTTATCATTGTTTTTGGTGTCAAACATATGTAAAATCTAGGGGGAGCAAGTTAATGTTCCATATAAATAATACTAATAATATTTTTCCCACAGAATTTTCATGACAAATTTTAATCACAAAGTATTTCAAAAACTAAGTGAATTAGTATTTAAAATAAGGGGATAAATGTATTTAAAATGTGATCTTGAAAATAATAATAAGGTGATCTAACGACTAAAAGTCTGCTATTTATACTCTTCGAAAAAGTTTATGGTACGATACTAAACCCACAACCATCTTAATTTCGACGACATTCTGAAAGTCATAAAGGTGTTAAGTATAGAAGATGAGTCACTATAGATCCAACCAGAAGCGGCGAGGGATCTACCCAAGGACACTCCATAGTTTAAGGAATATGCAGATCCATTAGGTATAGATTGGAGATGGAATGAATATAAGGAATAATGCCAACTAATGATTGAGCTAACACTAGAACAATCACAACAAGGTGTTAGTAATGACGTCTTGGTAAGCATTGAAGGGGTTGAAGAATTAAAAAGGAATGTATAGATAAAGGGTGAAAACAAAGCAGCCCTCCACACACTTTAGGCAGAAACCAGGTCAATACATAATCTATCGGTTTTCACAAAGATGAATTCTGATATTGAAGACGACATCATGGACCCAATGATGCAATGCACAACCCTCCCCAGCCATTCAGGTTTCTCTCAACAGAAACTTATCTCATTTGTCACGGAGATACACACGACTTCTATTGACTTTCTCACTCCGAGTTAGTTGATATTGAATAGGTGGCAGTCTGCTCCAGCCTCCGAGTACTAAAACCAAAACGTACTAATCGAGTCTAGAGCCAAGAGATCAATAAAATAAATCTCATTAGGACACATTCCATGACAAACACTTGTTGAACATCATTAAGTTCACTAGCTGTTAACAAGAGTCCTACGCATTATCCTTGTGATTTTTCCAGAACATCCGAGTGATACTTAAGTATTCACCGTGAAGATGGAAATCCTGCTTGAGCCAACATCAAACAAGCTTTTGGTAGGTGACTTGCGAGATTCTATATGAATCAAACTTGTGTCAACTGGAAAGAAACGATGGTGCGATTCAATGTGAATCAAACTTGTTCCAGGAAATGAATTGACGGCTTAATCAGAAAGATAGTAACTATCTGATTCACTCTTACCGTGTTGTCTGCTTTGAGACGTTCCGGTAATGAGAACAAGCAAGCATGGTAAATCTAATACATCTGTGTTAGAAGATCCTACGCTTTGAGCTGGAAACCCTGTCAAGGAGATTCTTTGAATCTACCTGATCACAGGTACAGTATTTATACTGTAAAACGGTCCTACGGAACCGGAGGTTAATCTAACCAAATCCGGACGAATGACAAAGCCATATTCGTCCACCCGCTTTATTGCTAACTGTTTTATTTCAGGATACATAAAGATGGAGATGGTGATGCCTCATTCCAGCTGGAGTCGAATTCATTACCACATGCTCATGCTCAAACTACAAAGACATACTATAAGCATCAAGATTCAAGAATCAAGAAAGCTCAAGAATTAAAGACAAAGACTTCCGCAAACTCTGATATTAAAGATCTTCCTTTAAAATATCAAGTCTATCAAGGGAGATTGTTAGCAATCTTTCAAGATGATGCAAGGTATGAGCATGTTGGTCAAGACATAAAATCGCAAGGCGGCAAAGATGATCAAGACTAAAGGATAAAGATTTAAAGATCTCGGACATAAAGACGAAGTCGAAAGATAATGACAAAGGCTCAAGATCAAAGATCACAAAGCATGAAGGAACAAGCCTACAACATAAACAGAGACCAAGATCACAAGAGCTTAACGACAAAAGTAATCTCATTGATCTCACGAAGGAGTGTCGCAATGAACTCACTTTGGGGGAGATTGTTAGCCTCAAATATTGAGTCGAACAAGGAAGTTCGTTCGTCAGGAATATTAGGTCTCAGTCATTTAAATATGTAACATTGTAATAGGCTAGAACGGGTAAACAGGCTTGTTTATGTAAGCTATCGGTCACGTGTATCGGGCGTAAGCCCTAGTAATCCCGAGCCCGACCTATAGAAATACCAAAGGCATGTAAGCCTCATGGTTTAACTATAAATATCCCTCTCCAAGGATGGAGAGGGTGTTGGTCTCATTTGTAATTTTCACTTGCAAGTAAATCAACCACTCTCTTTCATTTCACTTTCTTGTTTCTCTCTCTAACTTCTCTCTAAAATTCTACATATCTTCCTTCTATTTTCTTCTTTAATTTATGTACCATGGTATGAAGTGAAGTGATTATAGGGTTACCGACATGATTTTCTAATAGAACTTTGCCATTATACAAACTCTGTTGTTTCTGCTGAGCTTGCTTGAGATAAAAAGGATTTTGATAACCCAAAGCCATTTTCTGTTCGGTGTGGTAAAACGAGTCTGGCTTAGGTGAAAGCATGTGCATCGTTTGAATTGATTGACCTGTTTTAACCAAAATATTATCTATATCATTTATCTTATTCTCAAGTTGAATTTGTTTATCAAGAAGCTCGTCTTCACGTATTTTAAAATCAGACTTCAACCTTTTCTTTTCTTCTTAAAGAGAAGAAACGGTTGACTTTTCCTTTGAAAGCTGGTTATTTAAAATTGAAATTTCCTCATTCAAAGCCGTTATTTGTTTACCTGAACTTAAGTGAAGTGCATTTACCTTTTTAGTAAGACATTTCTCTTGATAAACAGACTTTTGATAACACCTTTCAAGTTTGTCATATTTTTCTTGACTAATTTCAAAACACTTTTCTTGATTTTTATATCTAGCAAGCTCAGTGGTCAAATCAACATTAGTTTCTTTCATTTTGTGATTGACCGAGTTGACTTTCTCAACTTCAGCAGCTAAATTATGAAATAATGATTCATGGTACGCACGTGTTTCCTCAACAGTTGTAGAATGTTGTTCTACTGTTCCCCCACCTTGTTCCATACTAGAAACCGCAGAAATAACATTACTATCATTCTGTTGTACTTAGTGTGGTTCAAGAATAGGCTCGAGTAGCTCATAATACTGCTCCTCTTGAGTAAACATATTGAATATATCATTATCATGACAATTTTCAGAGAGATGTACCTCAGCTGATCCGTCTGAGTCATAGACGGGAGCTTTGTCAGACTAAGTACCAGATTTCGATGCTTGCTGCAAATTATTCTCTAAATTACAGTTCGCATTTGCTCTCTCAGTTTCCTCACAAGCACCTGCAGCAGCCACGAAATCAAATTCCTCAGAAGTGAGTTGAATCCCTGCTTGTTCCTTTTGAGCAATCTGCATCTGTTTCTAAAGATAAGCAGCATCCCGTTTCTTTGGCTTTACTGTTCAGTTGCTGGCATAATGATCCACTCCTTGACAGTTGTAACACCTTATCGGATTTCCATTAATCCCATTACCATTACCCTCAGCCCGTGCTGCTACAACATTTCCATTCCCATGCTGATTTGCAATCCCTGAAATAACACTAAGCCCATTCTGATTCCTAATATTCTGAATACCCTGATTTTAAACTGCATTCTGCACAACCAAATTTCCTACATTTTACACTGCATTCTGTCTAAACTGGTTCCTAACATTATCATCAACCATTAGCATCTGTTTGTCTTGATCTATATTCATACCCGATTGTGCAATCTGACTATTACAGGGGTTTGATGAACTTCTTTGGTTGTTGTTTGTTGGTGTGAAGTTGTTTAGCTGAAATGCCTTAGCCATTAGTTTAAGTGCCATGTCTAATGCAGTTGTGGGATTTAAGATATCTTCGAGATTTTGCATTGGATGTTGCAGGTAGTTCGTGTTGAGTGAAGGTTGTGGGACAAAGTTGTTGTTGGGTTGTAGATGTTGTATGTAGGTAATGAGTAATGAGTGATCTGGGTGAACTGGTGTCTGAGTGTTTGCCATTAATGCCAAAGGATTATGTGTGTTTGCAAATCGTTGTGCTCTAATATCATTGATGTCTTGTTGAGTCGACATTGTAAAAGTGATGTGAAATGATATGCAAGGATCTTAAGTAGGTAAAGTAATTGTTGTTGTGGATTGAAATCAATTAACGTTCACGGGATTTTACAAGTCTTGGATTTAAACCGAGAAAAGAATTGAAACTTTCGCGGGATTTTTCAAAATCAAGAAGAAACCGTGAAACAATAATTAATTATTGATGAAATCGTTGTTGTAATTGAAGTACTTGAGCTTTTGTTAACTGTTGATGAGCTAAAAAAGACTAACAGTGAAATTTGGTTGAAAAAGGACTAACGGTGTAATGTAGAATCAACTAGAAGGGTTAATAAACAAGCAAGGACTAACTTTGAAAAAGTATTAGAGTTCAGGGACTGCATGCGCCAACTTGGAATTGTAATTAATAAATGAAA
>BQNB010153526.1:0-15632 GCA_026074375.1 Tanacetum coccineum
TCTATTGCTGTGTATTACGAAGTAACACCCCATTTGGTATTCCGCTGCGTTGTATGTGATTTTTGGGGGTGTTACACCACCACTATTCCTCCTCCTCTTCCTTGATAAAAAACCCACGGCCAAAAGTCCCTACACACATAATTCTTATGTTTTTATTTTTAATCATGTTTCTAGCATAAGGTTTGATTCATGGTTACTTTCTAGATGAGTTCCACTAGTACCAAGGGGTATGTAGTGATGTATAGGATGTCTCTACATGAAAGTGATCTTTACTTGCTTATCATGTAATAGATCGGGTCACATAGAAGTGATTACATTTGATTAATTGTATGGTAAATTGTGTTGTATGTTGTAATTTATTCATATCTTTTGTAATCGTGTGTAATAGTTGGATCGGGTTGATCGTGATAGTATTTAGGTGATGTAAATACTTGTAAGGGTAATCGTGTGTAATAGTTAGATTGGGTTGATCGTGATAGTATTTAGGCGAGGTAAATACTTGTAAGGGTGGTTAGTATTTTAGGCCTTAAAATACAAGCGTTTGGTAGATTGGTTCTAGCTAAGATTAGGACTCGACATTTCGCTTAATGTCAAAAATTGGTGTAAGCTACTTGTGTATGATTTTCTCCGCCTAAAGGGTGCTTGTTGACTAGTGAAGTAACACTCGAGTTGGATACTCGGGGAGTGGAGTAGGGCGAAGAGGAGCTTCGTGACAGAACCACTATAAATCATCATGTCCGGTTGCATTTTTCTTTACTTATCTCTTTACATTTATACTCGCATTTGTCGCTTTATATTTATACTTGCATTATATAGATAATTGCATGATATATTTCTTATATATTTTTGATTATGTTTGTGTCGTAGATTGATGTGAACATTGTGTTTTGGTTTGTATTGGTGTGATACGATTTGATAAAATATGTATAGTTAATATGAGCCCTTTTCATATTATATCACGCTTAATCGGTAATTTAATACGAAACATTTTAAGTTTTTAAATGGAAACGTATTCACTCCCCCCCTCTACGGTTTCCACATGGGGGTTTAGCAAGAGCGGGTAGTTAAAACACCAAAAACCAGAAAAACCCAGCTCAGGTTTTTGGCGCACTAATGGCGCGCTGACGCGTGGCTCAGCTCGCCACTGACTGGTTGAAATTGCCACTTCTATGTTTTTAGCATATAAATACCCCCCTCTTGGCCTTTGTATTCTTCACCTCTTGCCAAACATTCTTTCTCTCTTTTTCTCTTTTCCTATCTTCTAGGTCTAACACCTCTTGTATGCTTATCTTCTTAATCTATCATTCTATTGAAGAACACATCTCCGCAAGAGAGACACACAAGTACCTAATCCACACTTGTTTGTTACTAGTCGAGGGTCTTCTTTCGCGTACCCTTTCTATTAGAATCGAGTCTCTAGGTTAGGTTAGGTCTTGATTTAAACAATCAAATTTTCATTCAATTTAGTTGTAAGGGAAGTCTTATATCTTAGTGATCAAGCCTAGATCATTAGAGATTTAGTTGGGGTTTGGTAAGCTTCCAAGGGTAAGTTCTTAGTGGTTCTAGTTGATCTTAGTGATACTAGAAGAAAGTCAAATCAAGGGTTCTTTGGGGTGGATTCCGGGGGCGGAATACCGTATATAGTAGCACTTCTTAGTGAGCGCTAATCTTAGTGCATATCGGTGGAGCAAAGTTGTAATACGGTTTATAGTCCACCATAAGGATTATACTAGAGTAATAGTATAGGTGTTGTGGATTCGCAACTGGACGTACGGATGGTATAAACCCCTCATCCTGAACCAGTATATATCGTGTTGTCTCTTTCTCTCTCTCAATCTACTTATTGTCTTCATTACCAAGTAGATCACTACACCACTTGGTTCTTTAAGTCTTAAAGTTTTAGAAACTTCGAAGAAGTCAAAAAGACCGTATTCACCCCCTCTACGGTTCTATAATTGGTATCAGAGCGGTTTACTCAAGTTTTCAAGCGTTAAAGCCTTCCCGAGAAGTCATTTTAAGTTGAAAACTTCTTTTTCAAAAATTCAAAATCCTCACTCTGGTTTTTGAAATAGTTGACTAAAGATCCATGGCTCAATAAAACTATGTCGAGGGGTGCTCTATGAAAAGACCAACTTTTCTAGAAGCCGATAGGTTTTGCTTTTGGAAAACCCGCTTTTAGACTTACATTAAGTCCAAAGACAGTAACTTATGGCAAGTCATTCAAATAGACCAAACAAAAGATGAAATCAGTTCTGGACATGTCTATTCATTTAAATGATCGGAAGGTCTATGTGGAAACTAGAAGGGGGTTGAATAATTTTTACCGTTTTAAAAAAATAAAACTTAGATTGTCTACTTATGTGAAATCAATAGATATACACGTATGTATATGATAGCGATGTAATAAGTAAGTAAGTAAATGCGGAATGTAAATAAGTAAAGATAGGAAAGATCAAACCAAAGACACGATGATTTATAGTGGTTCGGCTACGAAGCTTCTCTTCGCTCTACTCCACTCCCCGAGTACCAAACTTGAGAGTTTTCTTCACTATGTCAACAAGCTCCCTTTAGCCGGAGAAAACCGTACACGCGTAAAGGATGTTTTTGTTCCCCGACAACGGCGCCAAAAATTGATGCGCTCCGAACACACTATATAATAATATATAATATATAAGGAGAATATCAAATAATAGTATAGCAAGTATTTTCCGTCGGGTTCTAGAAACGAGCTTTTAACCAAAGTCGTCTAAAAAACCTCCCGGGTCGTTTTCCCTCGACGAAGTGTGAATTAAAAATCGGTTAAGTTCGTGATCGCGCATTTTGAATGGGTAGAAAGATTTTGATTTTGGGTTTCCAAATCCTACTTGACATATTGATAAAGTAAATAAAAGCATAAAAACGAGCAAATCAATAAAATCAATTAAACATGTAAAGCATTAAACAAAAATGAGTATTTAAATCGAGACAAATAAGCAAGCATAAAAAATTCAATTTCAAAATTGCAAACTTCTAAAAATAAATCCTATCGATCGTAGTTTTACATACATATAAAATAATATACTTATAGAGAAATTAAGGAAATCCCCAAGTATCCCTTGGTCAATTCCACTCACAAAGATATATATATAGAATACGTATAATAAACCGGGCAAGTATGCTCACCCGGGTCGTTATCCCCAATGACTAGTGCAATTGAAAACACGTTTTGGATCGGATCCTGATTTGAATGAAGCAAAGATATTTGATTTGGTTTCTAGAAATTAAAGCCCTAATTTTTATCTTTTTTATAAAAGTTTAATTAAACTTTTTAAAAATTAAACCTAATTACTAATTAAATCTATTAAATTTAATTAAAACTTAACTAAGGACTAATGGTGCAAATTCCTAACAAACTAACGGAGGGACTAATCTGAAAAACAATTAAAATCGAAAAGTTACACTTTCTACCCTAAGAATCTATCCCGACAACAAACTAAGACCCGAATTAAGGTGAAATTTGAAAAGTGCTTAAAATTAAAAACTCAAAGAAGCAAAGTTGTAAAGGAAGCTAGTGGGAACAAAATTAATAAAAACTTCAAGGACTGAAAATCTCAAATAAGCTCAATAAGAGCTTATTTCTAAACTGATTACAGAAAGTGAGGTTTTGAGCTTATTTTCACTTAAACAGCCATAAAATACTCAAATTAAGCTTAAATCTAAAAAGGAAAAGTGATCTAGAAAGCTTATGATGTGCTTGATCTATAAATGAGAAGAAATTAAAGCTTAATCTACTTTATTGCTACTAAAATCGATCATGAAATAAGCAAACTCAGGAAATAAGCAAAGTAACACAAACTACAAATAAGCTAGAGAACTTAATAAGCTAAACTAGACTCTGAAACTTAAAGGACTTATCAAACTACTTATTATTTATCTAAATAAGCTATAAAATTTAGACTTAAAGGCTGAATTAACAAATTTAGACTTTACTTAAGTTCCTACTGTTTTTGGAATTTTCAGGTTTTTTAAGACTTTTGACAGCAAAATAAGCTAAGACAATAAGCTAGAAAACAAAATTTAAGACTTAAACTAAATTAAGCTATATGAAAACTTAAATCCTACTGAATTTTATAAGCTAAATCCTAAAATTACTGATCTAAATTAAGCTGAGAACACAGCAGTACTAACTGAGGTTAGTACTGCTAGTGTGAAAATTCAGCAGTACTTTGAGAGTACTGCTGATGCAATTTGACTTTTGAAAACGTAATGAGTAATGAAATAAGCTAGAAAACTGAAACTAAAAACTAAATCTATAATAAGCTAAAGCTAAACTTAATTATACTGAAATGTAAGCTAACAGTACTAACTTGTGAAGGCAGTACTAATTTTTTTTGTTAATACTGGTAGTGTAAAGGGTCAGCAGTACTAACTTAGGTTAGTACTGCTAGTGCAATTTTGAGACTGCACTAAACCAAACACCCTTGTACCATTTTGACAGGATTTAGAAAAGCTTTTTAAGAGAAATTTGATGCACAAAAACTAATACCAGATAAAAACTAGCTTAAAACAAACTTAATAATCATGATTAAACAACTGAATAAGCCTTAATCTAAGATCTAAACTATTTAAACTAATATTTTTGGATTTTATGAGTTTTTATGACAGAAATTAGTAACTAAAGATCTATAACTATTGAAGTAAAAACAGATGAAAACAAATAACTAAATAGCACTAGAAGAGAAATTTGAACACTAACAAGCAAAGAGATTAAGCAAATATAAGACATATAAATCTAAAATAAACAACTTAAAACTGAAATTATAAAGTAGGATATGAAAAGTGAACACTTAATTAAATCCTTTAGCTAAACAAAAGGGACCAATTAAGGCAGCTACAAGCTCCTTAGCTTATTAATAAGCTAAGGTATAAGTCCTTGGGATCTCTTCCAAGGTAAGATTACCCTTCAAAAGCTCAAATTCAATAAGGATCATATACTGATTAAAACTGATTTAAGGTTTAGATAAGATTAATTCTGAATTCAAATAGCTCTATCTCAGCTTATAGACTGAAAGAGCTTATGAGAGCTTATGACTTTAAATGAGGGCTTAGAAAATGAGATTTAAAACACTAAAAGTTGAATTTCATTTTAACTTAGAAGTGAATTACATTACTTGAAAAAGGAAAATTACATAAAACACGAATTTAAGCTAGACTAAATTACTAAAAATTAGATAAAGAAAAAGACTAAAAAAACTAGATGGTGTGTGTGTGAGAAGTGAGGTCTATTTATAGTGCCAAGCCTGTACGCTTCTAGGCCCTTTTGCCTTGCTTCCCGATCCTTCAATCTTGCATTTTCATTTTCCCAAAGTCATTTGAGCTTAATAGTGGCCGTTTGATCAAGATGTGCACACTTGAGGATTGTCAGCGTGTCATTCCCTTGTGTGACGTTGGTGTTAGTTTTTGTGAGTGTTTTAAGCACAAAAAACCCACTTATATTTGTGCTTCACCGTTATAGTGGGCATTCTGTTCTTGGGATAGGGACCAATCAGTATGTGGAGTGGACATTTTCACTGCATATGTGTATTGGACACCTAAATTTGTCATTTGTACCCTCTAATTTTAAAAACCCCTTTGTTTTGAGTGGAGGGTGAAATGGGGAAGACGATGAACAGTGAATGGTAGTTACCCGCCTTTTTTATAACTGAGTACGGGGTAAAATTCAGTTGAACTTTGCTTTGTTTACACATTTGGCCCCTCTCTTTCTTTTCTTCTTTTTCAAGTTATAAACAACTTTCGGGATATGCAAGATTGGCCCTTGTGGTTGATATAAAAGGAGAAATGGCTAGGGATTTGGCTTTGGCTTGGCTTCGGCTTTGTATCTTATTTGATTTCGTGGTCCGTGCCGCTTGATTTGACTGTTTTCTTGTGATTCTTGACTTATCCATACCTGCACACACAAAACACAAATCCAAGCATATTTTTGCTATTTTTGGACTGTTTTGGGTTTAATTGGGTTATTTTTAGGTATAAACGGATATGTGTATTTTACATTTATCATCTATCAATACACATTTCCTTCTTTCTCTCTCTAAAGTGTTACAACCCTCCTTTCTCTCTCTAGCTTTTCTTACCTTCATTTGTTAAGTGATTTGATACATCTACAATTGGTATCAATCGCCATGGGGTAATGATTGTAGCTTTTTACACTATATATATAATATATTATAAAATATAAAATATATATAAGTCTAAAAATCAACAAGATCAATAATACCGAGAAGTAGTATAGAGTGTTCCCGGGGCGTTTATCCCAACGAGGCTGGATTGGCGAATCGATAAAGTCGAAGAGTTGAGTTTTGAAGGAAGGATTGATTTGGACAGGGGAAAAGTCAAATTACACAATAACAAATTAAAACGTTTAAGAAAATCCTAAAAATTACGAAATTAAGCTGAAAAACAGGAGCACGAATCCCGAACAAAGGGGGAAAACCTAAAAATCTTAAGAAAATTAACCCTACGAAAGAAAAATTTTTTACTATTAATACTCTACGGGACAAATAACGAAGAATGAAAAAGACTAGACCGAAAACGGAGTTCGTTTGACCCAAAAACGAGTCAACACAAAAACCGTACCCGGACCCCGTTCTTTAAAAAATGGAAAGTTGTAAAAATGACCTTACGAAAATTTTTAAATTTTTCCTACAAACTAGATGACAAAATAAAATTTTCTAAAAAAGTAAAATATTTTTTTGATAATTTTTGTATTTTTTATGAATTTTTAAAAGTTTTAACTAAATTAAATTATAAAAAATAGTAAATGATTACGAAAAATTCTGAAATTTTTACACAAAATACTAGAACTCCTTAACAATCTAGGAAAAATAAGAAACGAAAAGAGCTTATGAAATTTAAGCCCGAAATAAGCAGTATACCAGCTTATAAGCTCTAAAGCTCAAAAAGTGTATAAGTATGCAAGCCCTTGAGTCTTTAACGAAAAAGACCCAAGGGCGCAGCGGTGAGAGTGTTGTAAAAGGGGGACTGTATCGAGAGGTCCCGGGTTCGAGTCTTGCTCACCCGGGCCTCTTGTCTTTCCCTTTTTTTTTTTTTTGAAAACTTCAAAAAGCAAAGTTGTTAAGCTCGTGGGGCTTAACAACTTTGTCAACTACAACTTTTTCTAAAAAGCCCTCAATCAGCTTAAAAATAAGCTAAAAGGTCGACAGTATAGCTTAAAGGGCTTTAAAAGCTAAAAAGTGCTAAGTCTTTGGGCTTGTGGTCGAAATAAGCTAAGACAAAGACAAAATAAGCTAAGGAGAGTAAACCTAATCTAGATAAGCTAAAATAAGTAAAAGCTAAAACTAAATAAGCTGGGAAAAAGGGGCTTAATGACAGAAACTAAATAGAAGCTTAATGGCTAAAAGGGCTGGTCCTATTGGACTTAAATAAGCTAAGAAAAAGGCAAAAGCTAAACAACTTAGCTAATATATCTAATAAGCTTATTTAGAAACACAAGTGGGCTTATGAAATAAGCTGAAAATGCTAAAAGTAAAAAAATAAGCAATCCCTAAACCTAAGTTATGCAAAAACAGTCAAAAGCCAAGTTTGGGCTTAAAAATAAGCCAACAAATAAGCTTCTTAAGGTCTGAAACTTAAGAGGCTTATACAAGAGCTTATAGGCTCTTGAAATAAGCCAAGTTCTTAGGCTTAAGTACTCTTAAAAACCAAGAAAAAGAAGCTTAAAATCTCCCCTTTGCACCAGGGGAGATTAAAGCTTAAAACTAGGGGCTTATTTGACAGCTTGTTAAAAGCTGTCAAATAAGCTCAAATTAAAAAGATAAGCTAAAACAGATTTAGTACCCTAGCTTTTGGAGTTGTGCACCAATTTTTGACTTTTAAAATACATTATGAACTAGCTGTAATCTGTTGAATGAAAAGAGCTATGTATCTTTTAAAACTGCTATAAGCAAACTTAGTGGATTGACTACCAAAGTCAAATAGATCAAAGGTATTTGACTGCTTGTTTAACACACACACAAAACTCACAAATTTTGACACTGAAACTCAAAATCACAGTGTTCCTAAATAGCACTTGTGGTAGTTTTTTTAAAAGTCACTAGTTTAAAAAATGTTTAACAGTTTTGAAAGCTTTGACAAAACAATTTTGAACTTAAAAACTTTTGAACAGCTTTAAATAAGCTTAAAAATTTAAGCTTACTAATTATATTGACATAACCTCAAAGGACACAAACCATGTAGACCGTTTTCTAAGTTAACCCAAACACCCCTTATTTTTTGAAACAGGTTTAAAAAACTTATATAAATTGACTTAAACTGAAATTTTTTAGATACTAATATACCTAAGCTATTAGACAGTAAAGAGATAAAAAGTAAGTGCAATTAAGACTTTATATGATACTAAGTAGTGACAGTATTAGCTTATTTTTTGGCTAGTTTTTAAACAATAGGCATGAAACTGGAAATGAAAAGCACCTAACAGCAAAAACTTACAAATAGTAAGCATAATAAGAGTAATAAGCTAGGAAATAAGCCAAATAAGCTTTTTGCTACAGTGAATAAGCAAAAAAATTGAAAGAAAAAGTACCTTAAAACCTTTGCTCAAAAGGATTTTTGAGACTTATTTAATCTCTAATTTCTACTCCAGACTTTTAATTTTAAGGCTTAACTAAGCTGAAAAACCCAATAAGCCTTCCATGTTAGCTCATTCTTCCTTGCTTTTTAATCCAACAGTAACTTGCTCTTTTCTTGTATTTTCATAAAATGTTTTTTTTTTAAATGACAGAATGGAAAGATGATTTAAATAAAGAGATTAAATATTTATGAGAAAAAAACAATTGTGCCTTAGAACACAAGTGAAATAATTAATTCAATTTATTAAACTGAAGTACAAGTACAAAAACTTTTTGAACTGAAGAAATACTTAATTTACTGAACTACTTAAAAGCTACTTAAAACTACATAAAAAAAAAAAAAATGACATGTAGCCCCAATGGCTTTACAATTTTATATAGAAAAAAAAGAAAACGATAGGACTTTGTGTCTTCTCTATTTGTGCTTTTTGTAGATACAAAAACACTCAGGTGTGTTTGTTTTATGAGTGCAAAGAGCAAACAAATATTGGACTTTAAATCTTCAAATTCATCTTGGTCCGTTTGGATTATCTTGGGGAGTTGTGGGATTGCCAGCTTGGCAGTCTAACAGCTGGGAAAGCTTAGTGAGGGGGGGGAAAGGTTTGTCCAAGGTGTAGAAGAGATGCAGGACAAAGGAGGGGAGGCCAACCCGTGAGTGGTTGGGATTTGAAAATGGCGGGAAACAGGTTTATAAAGGTTGGGGGTGACAGGGCAAAAGGTTTAGGGGAATTGGCAATAATGGTCCTCCAAAGTTATAGTGAATGTTGCAAGGCACGTCCTTATGGTTAAATAACTTTGGGGACTTGGCAAATTAAGTCCCCAAGAGTTATATGTCTAATTGCACCGTAAGTCCTTGGTAGATATAACTCTTTGGACTTGGCAGTTTGGGCCCTTGGAGTATACCTTTCCCTTATTGACAGTTTGGCCCTTCTCTTTTCTTTTCTCTTTTCCTCTTTAAATATAAGTTTAGGGTTTTGGCAATTTTAACCCTCAAACTTATATTTCTTCACATGTTGACTTTTGGATTTGTCGGGGTTGACTTGGGTTGACTTTGACTTTGACCAGTTGACTTTTCTGTTGACTTGATTGACTTTTCGGCTTCGATTTGGCTTTGTCTTTCACAGTCTTTTCCATTCCGAGTCCGGTTTTGTCGTTTTGGCTTTGTTTTTCGTCCTTTTCTTAGTTATCCGTTCCTGCACAATACAATTAGCAAAACAAGCATATATTTGGCATTTTAAGTCCGTTTTTGGTCATTTAAGCTCGTTTTTAAAGGTAAAAGGTATGTGTAATTAAACACATACCAGGTAATATCGTGAGCTTGTGTGCATTTATATCATGTTTAGATCATCTTTTTTAGTTGTCTATTTGGTTCCGTCATTTGAAAATTAAAGCCTGGATTTTTGCGTTTAAAAGTGTTAAAGTTTATGTTTTTAAGCAAGATCTAGGCCTAAGATAACTAGTTGTGCAAGCAAAATCAAGGTAAAACATCAAAAGGGTTGTGTTTTTGGTGATTTTTGTCGAAAAATACGCTTTTTTGAACCCAGCGAAAAATGTTTTAAAGCTAGCGAAATATGTATCTTTGAAGCTAGCTATTTATGTTCTCAGGCGCACTTGTATGCGGTAATAGGGGGGGACAGGTTGAGTTCAAGCAATTTATGTCATTTCTAGGAAATGAAACTCTACTTAATTTTTCTTAGGTCAAGCGAAATATGTTTTCAAGCGAAACATAGATGCAATTTATGTTAGTAAGCGATTTATGACAGGTTGTTAGTTCAAGCGAAATACGTAATAATGCAAAACAAAACTCTGTCCAATTTTCATAAACCGAGCGAAACATTACATTGTCATATTCCTTGAGAAACATTAATTGCTTATTCCTTGAGAAAAACATTACATTGTCATATTCCTTGAGAAACATTACAGTGACATATTCCTTGAGAAACATTACAGTGACATATTCCTTGAGAAACATTACATTAATCACAAAAACATTTTATTTTCTATGGTTTGTCTTACTTTGTAAAATCCTGTGAAATACTTGGATTTCTCGGTTTTAGTAAAGATTTGTAAAATCTCATGGAAGATCAATCTTAATCACAGAAAACAACATCTCTTAACTTTAATATTGCTTTTATCAATATTTGATCAATCGTTTAATATTTCAGCCTTTACAATTAAAGCAAGATGAAACTTTAGCAGAACATATAATTTATGTTGGAGCTGAGATCCGTCCTTCAATGCTTGAGAAATCAATGTACTATTCATGGGTAAGTCATATACGTCTATTCATTAAAGGGGAGAAAATTGATAGGATGATGCTTGATTCAATCGTTGAAGGTCTACTGGTCTATCCAATGGTAGTAGGAGAAGATGGGCAGACTTGACCTAAGAAATACTCTGAACTCACTGAAGCATAACAACTTCAAAATGACTGTGATGTTCAAGCAACAAATATCATTCTTCACGGTCTTCCACCTAATGTGTACTCACTTGTCAACCATCAAGAGGAAACTAAGGTTATTTGGGTTATAGTAATGATCACTAATGAAATGGACACTGGAATTATATATAAGACGTGAATGCAGATTGTACAACTTGTTCGATAAGTTTGCTTTTGTTCAGGGTGAAACATTGTATGAGTGTTACTGGAGATTCTCTTAGTTGATCAATGACATGCATACTATTGGGATGACGATTCAGCAATTTCAAGTCAATGCCAAGTTTCTAAATGCTTTTCCACCAGAATGGAGCAAGTTTGCCAATGATGTGTAGTTATGCAATAGAGATTGTATACCCACCAACTATGATCAGTTGTAGGCTACCTCAGTCATCTTGAATGACATGCTATGAAGTACATATCATGCATGAAAGATAGCTGTTCCTCTTGCATGGGTATGACCAATTCTTCATAACATCAATCCTTCTTAGTCTATTACAACATTCCATGTTATTTCAATGCATCAACCTCATCATTTTACACCAGTTTATGAAGCATTATTCATCATCCACACCATCACACTTTGTCAATCCACTACAAACAATTAGTTTCTCTACAACCTATATTTATTCGTCAGTGACATAAGAATCTCAAGCTGAATTTCCCTAATTGGACTTTGGTCTTGTTGTTCCTACATTTTAGCAAGGAGAAGATCTGATTGACTACATTAACAAAGCAATGGCATTCCTATCTACTGTGGCATCAAGGTTTCCACCTTCAAACAATCAACTCAGAACGTCTTCCAATCCTAGAAATTAGGCAACCATTCAAGATGGAAGAGTCATAGTTCAACAAGTTCAAGGAAGACAAACTCAGAGTTCCACTAGCACTAGAAACAGAGGAATTGCTATAACCTAAGGGGAAATTATGCAGCAAGTCAACCAAGAGCGTACAATACCAAAGGTACATTGTGGATTTATCGACGTCGTCAATGACTTGAAAACACAGGGTGTTATAAGGATTGTTGGGATTAAAAGACATATGAGTGATGTTGAAGTTACTACTGCTGAATATGGAAAGTTACTGCTGCTGGTTATATTTCTACTACTGCTGGTTATATTTCTAAGTCATTACTACTGCTAGAAGAGTTTCTGCTGTTAGAGTTTAGTTAGTACTGTTAGTTTGTTTTAGTACTGCTAAAGTGATATGTATGAGATATTTTAGAAAAAGATATGTATGTATAGAAAACGCGTTGTAAGCCCATTAGGGTTCATTGGTGTATAAAAGGAGACCCTAGGGCATGTAGTTTATATCTCTCTCATATTCATATCATTTAGAAATCGTTTTGTTATAGCTTCAAGGTTTTGTATAACCCTAACACTATAAAGAGTGTTCGTATCAATATATTGAGGCTTAAAGTTTGGTATTATACAATCTTGTTTGTTACTGTTTTAATGCTTATTCTTCTTAGTATCATAGACTAGATTCCGCATAGTCTTTGATATATTCAATCAAAGTTTCTACCATAGTTGTCTTGGATTTATTCAATACAACTAAGCCTTTTATAAGCTAAGCAAGATCTATTCAATTGGGATCAACAGTGTGTGTTGTGTGGGGGAGGTCACAGGTTCGAGTCTTATAACTGTCCCTTTTTGAAAGACATTTTTTTTATTTTCTTTTTGAAAAAGCTAAAGAATAAGCAAAAATAAGCTACTTTAATAAAAGGACTTATTACCAGAACTTATTTATAAGCTAGAAAATGACAACTAAAAGTAACAATTTAGCTTTTTAAGACTTTGACATGTTGTTAAAACTGTTTGAGCTTTTTGGACTCAATAAGCACATAGAAAACCAATAAGCTGAAAACAGACCTAGTCCTAGACCTAATAAACTCTAAAGACCAGAAATACGCACACAAAATAAGCTAAAAAGCAGTGTAAAGCATTAAGGCAATTTGCTCAAAAAGAGGTTTAAAGGATTTTTGACACATTTAAGCTAAAATTTTGAACTATTAAGAACTAAGAATAAGCTAAAAGCTAAAAACAGATTTAGTCCTATACTCTTATAACACAAATAAGCAGGAATTAAGCAAACTGGTTCAAAAAAGAAACTAGAAAAGACAAATGAAAATAACAGTTTACTCTACTTTTCTTTTTGGCTTTTTGAAATAACAAGACTATTTGAAACGTAAAATTAAGACTTTAAAACTGATTTTTACTAAATGAAAACTTGAAACAGATTGAAACCATACTTTAATAAGCTAAATGAAATCAAAATAAATCAAATTTAAACTAGATTTTAACTACAAAAAATCTGCAAATTCAGTCCCTTATAAACTAACACTATTAGACTGTTTTGGAACAAAAACCTTCTAAAGGCTTTTCCTAAGTTTATTGACTCAAAACAGATTTGTAATGATGCATTAGAAACTCATTTTAAGCACAAAAACAACTCCTCAAATAGACTTTCAAAGAATTCAACAAATAAGCAGTTTAAAACACTTATAAAATGGAAGACTTGAGAATTTAATAAAATAAACTAGAAAACTTAACTAAACCTATTCTAAGCTTATTAAACTATCATTTAGACTAAATTAAAGCTTATGGGAACTTATTTGTTAACTACAAACAGCCTGAACTACTTTTTATCATACTAATGATGCTTAACCCAAACACCCCTTTAACACTTGAAAACCTATTTAAAAGCTAAAACAGATCTTAAAATGCCTTAAATATTGAAAACAGATAAAGCACTAACAATATTAAGGACTTATAAGCATGAATCTTATAGTAATAAGCACTAAATTCTAAGCTAAACTAATAAGCTATTTTAACTAATAAAATGGACAGTTTGATATAAAACTAAAATTAAACTAATTCTAAACTACACACTAGCATAATAAGCTAACATTAAGCATAATGAGCACATTTAAGCAACAATAAGCTAGGATTAAGAAGATTAAGCAAATAAACTAACTAAGACAGAACTTTAAGATAGAAGGGAAAAAGTAAACATACCTAGTCCTTTGCTCTAAACAAGGACTTAAAATTGCTCTTAAGAGCTTATCTACAAGCTCCAATTTATTTACATAAGCTGGTATGGTCCCATAAGCCCTTCTATTTCTGGCTTATCATCCTCATTAAGCTTATTATAACTTTTTAGGTGATTTGAATGATTAGTTTATTCAGTTTAGCTTTAAACAAGCTAAACTGAATAAGAACTAGCTTACTAGATAACTAAGAGCTTATTGAGCTTATTAGGTTATATCCAAACATATTGTAAACAAAATTTCTTAAAATTAAATATTGAATTTAACACACAATTTAAATGCAAACTAAAGTTTTATTAATGATAAAAGAGATTACAAGCTTTTAAAATGAAAATTACATTAAAAGTACAATAAGCTAAAGCTACACTAAAAAGCTAGATAAAAACTACACGTTTTCACTGTGTGATATAGCCTCTTTATTTATAGTGAGGAGGAGAAGCTTCTAGGCCTTGAGGAGCGTTCATCTTCCTTCAATCTTGACCCTTCAATCTTAACAAACTTTGAATCCATCAATATGAGCCCTTGGATCTCTCCACGTTATTTCAACCAATGGGATGCTTTAGGATCGCCAGCGTGGCTTGGGAAATGATGCAAGTCTTGCCACGTAGATCTTTCTAGAAGGAATTCGTATGTGGAAGGGATTAGGTTTACCCGTACTTAGTTGCAGGGTAAATGTGGAGAGGATGAGTGAATAGTAACAAAGGGCGGGGTTTATTACTTTGACTTGGGTCAGAGTTTTATGGATTTGGACTTGGGCTTTTTAATAAAACTTGGGCCGAGACTAGGATAAGGGAAATGGATTAGATTTAGAAATTGTATTTTGGATTATGAATAATGTTTGATCATTTATAGGCTGACCCGGCCCAATAAATGGGTACGGGTTGGCCTATTAAAAATGAATAGGCTCTCGGCTTCGTTTTCCCACGCTCTTCCAATCTCGTGCTCGGTTTTGTCCATTCTGCCATTGTTTTTGTCCTTTTATGAATATCCGTTACCAGAAAGACACAATTCACAATACAGACGAATACAATGTATTTTTCATGTATTTGTGGTCATTTAAGCTCATTTTAATAAGGAAAATTGATATGTGATTAAACACATATCAAAAATCCCCCATACTAAGCTATTGCCGTGTCCTCACACAATGTCATATACACACATAGAAAACTAAAACTTTCAACCCCCCTAGACTAATTACTTCAAAAAGTAGCTAAGTGTTCATCTAAGGGGATTAAGAAATCACTAGTTTAAAACGCCCCGTTTTACCATTTTTATGCATATAATTATTATTATTATTATTAGTTTTTTTTAATGAGGCTATTAGAATCACGAAACAAGAAACACTAAAAGGATAAATTCATCGTCCTTGATTTTTCACCCGCCCAAACCAAGCTTAAAAACAAAATCATTGTTAAATACAAGTTTAGATGCTAACACTACTACAAAAAAGTTTATATAGAACGGTTGAAACACCTTATAAAGATCGGTTATGAACCAATCTATACAAGGGTGATCTATTTAA
>BQNB010153527.1:0-15631 GCA_026074375.1 Tanacetum coccineum
AACTTGCCTTTTTACTGTACACAGTTAAGATTTGACAAGCTATTTTATTTATACCACACATCCCGTGGCTAAGATAAAGCTGAAACTAGTTTAAGAGTTTGTTGATTTTGAGCCGGTAGATGACATCCTAAAGATCCTCCTGATCCGTTTGGTGACGAGCTTGGATTTCCTTAATGATTTGTTCAAGATTGGAAATTTTGTAGTGAGCAAAGGCAATCTTGTCCATTTGCCCTAATTTCTTCTTTTGAAGTTTGATAATCTGAATACGGCTTCTCTTAAGTTCGGTCTTTAGTTCGTTACCATTTATACGTCCTTCTTCCATTCTCTCAATGCGGTAAAGATAGAGTTCATCTAAATAATTCAAGATATCTTTGACTTGTTTCTCATGATGTTTCAGATACATCTTATCTGAACATTTTCCTATTTCAAATACTTGAGGTGGGATAGAAGTATAAACTAAGGAAGACGGTGATACCAAATTCTGAGATGAATTAGATAACGCAATTGAGGAAGAAGATGAGGAATAGATTTGTTTCTTAGGTGGTGATAGTTCTTTAGGAATAAAGAAATATCGAGGATTAAATAGTAGTGATGGTGGTAATATTGGAGATAGAGTCAAAATAGCTGGTGGAGTAATAGGATCTGGTGATGAAATAGGTAATTCCTTAGCATAAATTGCTTGTACGTCCTTCAAATAAGTATTATTGTAGAAAGATGAGATTACCGATGGAATCATATTATCGTTAGAGTTTTCCGAAGAGTTAAAAGAACTGCTTCCTGCTGAATTTGGGAAATAATTCGATGAGACCGAAGTATAGTTAAGAATATTTATAGAGGAAAGAGTGTCCTAAATATCAGAAGTAAAGTGGTTAGGAAAAGGGTGATGAAATAGGTAATTCCTATAGCCAATTAAATGCTTGTACGTCCTTTCAAACAAGGGATTATTGTGAAAAGAAAGATGAGAAATAACCGGTGGAATCCATATTATCGTTAGAGTTTTCCGAAGAGTTAAATAGAAATGTTCCCGATGATTTGAATTTTGTTTTGAAGCTGGTAGGAAATTTTCGATGGAAAGACGAAGTATAGTTAAGATATTAATAGAGAAAAAAGCATCTGATATCGAAAAGTAACGTGTGTTGGTAGAAGAATCGTTCTGATAACAACCCAGTTTGTAAATAACATAAGTTATTTATGTAATAGTATAATAGATATGTGTATTTACATACGTTGTTTCCGTTTGTCTGGGGATGCTTTACGAAGGCAAAATGTTGTTGAATGCATAATTTTTCACACCAGTCTTTGAATGGGTTGTCTCGGAATTGCTTCCCATTGTCGGATATGATGTAACACCCCCATTTTTACATATAGCAGCGGAAGCTAATCTGGGGTATTACTTCATGGAAACAACAATCATAATCATAGAAAATGACCCAAAAGAGACGTTTGTTCAAAAAAATACGTTATCATTCATTTCAAATCAGAGTTTTACAAAGGCAGGTTCCAAAATCTAGAAACATAAAATGTGAATGATAACAAGTTTTAGCCATCTTCGAGTCCATGTCACTCCATGCCATAAGTTGCTCATTTACCTGAGATAAACATGCATAAAAAGGATCAACACAAAGGTTGAGTAAAATTCATAGGTTTTAAATAAAATGATTGAAATTATGTTGTTATACACCCATAAGTGGTAATAACTTTGATGAGTATAATTATTATAGAAAACAGTATTATTTCCCTAAGCTTATGAATCACATATTTAAACTCAATAGAACCGGGAACCTTTACCAGGTGAAATATTAGGAGTCACTACCCTAAAGGATACTTCGATCTACTATCCAAAGAGATATTGAGAGATATTACCCAAAGATATACTGGGAGATACTACCCAAAGAGATATTGGGAGATATTACCCAAAGAGATATTAGGAGATACTACCCAAAGAGATAATTTCATGTATTTAGGCAATAATATATCAGGGTAGCATATAATTTAGAAAACACTTGCATTCATGATTGTTTAGAGAACACTTGTATTCATCGGTTTCCAGTAGATTTCCAGGTTTTAAAGCATGTGAGATTATGAACTCATTCAAGTCTTTGAAAAGTATCACATTTGTTATGAGTTATTAAAGGTTTATAACAAGCATGTATCCCCTCGAGGGTTTATAAAATTTCAAAAGATTGAAAGGCGAGGCTATGAACTACCTGAATAGTAGATGTAATAAATATTCCAAAATGAAAAGCTGGACGACTTATCACAATCTTAACGGGGAAGGTTGATATAGAAAAATGATAGTAAACAGCCACGTCACGCAACCTGAGTAAATATGTTGAGTCTTAGGAAGATTGTACTCTAGAACTTTAGTTTTAAGAGTTATGAGTTTGATTGAAGAGTTTGGAATTATTGTTATCAAAGTTCGGACATCTTAATTCAGAAGTCATTCAGGTAAACGTTTTGAGGAGCTAGGGCACCTTTAAATCGTAGTACCAATAACTTAGTCAGAACGTAATACCAAGATGAAACTCCTTAATATGAAGCTCCCTAGTATTGTGATATGATATAATCGGTTTTAAGCGTTTTAATCAATATCTGGAAATGTTAAGCACGAGAAGCATTAATTAAAGTTATGTCTTGTAAGGTTTTTAAACTGATTTTTATACTTTTTCAATATGTTACATTTTAGGACCCTTGAGTTGAAAAGTGTAGATTTACCCTTGGAGATTTGCACTTTTACAACTGTTGTCCTTCAACTTTAAGAAGATTATTACCATGTAAACCTTTGCACTTTGAAATGTTGCACATTCAATTAGACCCTGTGTTACATTTGATAATGACATTTTAGTCCTTTTTAGTTATAAGTAGTCGGAAAGTTACGATTATACCCCTTTGCCTGGAATTATAATTACAAAAACATGTCCAAAATTGCCATGCAAGTTATTTTAACATTTCAAATGGATATTTATAAGTTAGAATAAATTAAAATATGAAGATTTAACGCAACGCAAGTTTAAAATAACGGTTCGTCAAGCTAGGAAGCAAAACGGGTCAAATTAGGGTTTTAAAATGAAAACGCGCAGGTTTTAAGTTCGTATTCCTTCATTAATCAATAAGAGTGGTTTATTTTAATATTAGTAAGCATGCCAGATAGATTATAACAATATTTAATCATTATAACATTTGTTTAAGAAAAACAAAAATTAGGGTTTCGGAAGTCGGTTTTGGATCAAAATGGAAAATGAGATGAATGAGTTATGAATTTAATAGTGTTATATTTAGAATCATATGAACATTATAAGAGCGTTGTAGCAAACAAGTAGAAACATTCAAATGGGTTTGAGCTTCCAGGAGCAAAAATGGTGGAACGGTCGTTTCGGGTAGTATTTCCCTCGTACGCCTTGTATCTTGTTCTGGGGCTTCAAATCTTCAAAGATTTGCTTGCTAGTTCTTCTTTAGATGATCTAGGTCATATGTAGCAGAGATGTTTGCTCATTGGGTTATAGAATGAAGACAGTGGGGGATGAGTTTAGATGAAGTATATGTGCTCTATTTATAGTGGTCAGCAACACTTAGAGGCCAAGAAAACATTTGATAACAGGGCTAGGACTCATGGGGGGTGATGTGGAGAGGGCTAGGGGGATAAGTAAGGAAGGCTGATGCAAGGTGGAGGTGGTTCTTGACGTTGTAGGGGTGTTTGGTTTGATTTTTACATGGTTTTTTTAGACAGCCAACATCAAGTTCGGTAAAAGGTTGCCATTTACCAAACCGTAATTCCGTTGATTGCTCACACCACCGAGATTGTTAGGATTTTTGAGTCCTCTACACCGTTTGTTTTACATAATTAAGGGTTTACTATAGAAAAATTTAGAGATAATAGCCCATTTATTCAGGGTGTCTGCAGAATAAATGCGTACCTTTGCCATTTCGGCTTGTAAAAAACTAATTCATTCCACACACAATTTTTATACATTCATTAGCATGTATTGGACCTGGGAAAATATAAAAACCCTAACCCTAATTCGTTTCTTTCCTTTTTCCTTATTTTTGAAAATTGGCAAACAATGATAAATCTCCAATAATTATTCGAATTACTTCTAAATTTTTCCAACAATTTTTCTGAGTTATATGAGATATGTAAAACCCCAGAAAAATATAAAATCAATTTTACAAATAGTTTTTATGCCGATTTCTATACTAGCTAGAAATTTGGGTTTCGAATATGATTTGATTTATAAAATCAAAATAAAATGAATGAACATTTTTCTTATGCATAGATCGAATTTATATGATGAAAAGTGAGTTGTAAAAATACCTTGGATGATCCTTAAGGATTTTATGAATTTATGAACCCGGTAGAGCTTTTCGAATCCAAATCAATAACCAAAATCGAACCAAGCACACCCCAAGCTTCCCACTATTTTTCCCACACTTCTTGACCTTCAAATCACCCAAGAAAAATCCTTCAAGCCTTGTAAAAAATCTTGTGCCACCTCTTTTAGTTTTTTTAGGGTTTTGGTATTTCTTGTTTTTAGGATAAATCAAATAAAAATGCATAACAAATATAATAGGGTATTTTGCAGAATTTTTGGGCTTCTAAATAGATTAAAATCAAACTTTTAAGATTGCATAATTTATTTTATATTTATCCTATTTTATTTAGCTTAATTTGTATTATATAATTACATAAATATTAATTAATTTTGGCTAAATATATATAAATAATTATTAATTATTTTTCTTGTATAACATAAGGTATTTTAAATCTTACAAAAATTTCATAATTGTCACATGTTGCATTTTTATAATTTCTAACATTTAAATGAATTTTATTTAAGCTTTTATAGATTTTCTTGCATTAGGGGTATTTTGGTAATTTTACACTTATTGAAATTTTTAGGTTTTACAAAACCACTTCTCACTCAGATGATATACAAAAACCAGAGTTAAAAGTCTATAGCAGGAAACCTAAAAATGTTAAAAACATAGGTTCGAGTAAAAAAGCTAAGATTGTAGAATCTAAGAATGCTAACCACTCAGAACCCAATCAAACTTGGGGATCCAATGCTACAGATATTCCATCGTCTTCTTCTCTTGTCATGACAGGTTGTCCAGATTGTACTCTGGTATATGGACTCCGGATGTTCGAAACACATGACAGGGAATCGCTCTCAGCTCATGAACTTTGTTAGTAAATTTTTGGGTACTGTTAGATTCGGGAACAACCAGATTGCAAGGATTATGGGGTATGGTGACTATCAGCTGGGAAACGTTATTATCTCAAGGGTATACTACGTTGAGGGACTTGGACATAACTTGTTTTCTGTTGGCCAATTTTGTGATGCGGATCTTAAAGTTGCATTTCGGAAAAACACTTGCTTTATTCGCAATTTAGAAGGTGTTGATCTACTTTTAGGGTCCCGTGACACAAATTTGTACACAATTTCTCTTGATGACATGCTTAAGTCATCTCTGATCTGTCTTCTATCTAAAGCGTCAAAGACTAAGAGCTGGTTATGGCACTGTCGGTTATCTCATCTTAACTTCGGTACTTTGAACAAGCTAGCTAAAGACGGTCTTGCAAGAGGAATTCCTAGGCTTAAATTTTAGAAAGATCATTTGTGTTCAACATGTGCATTAGGGAAAAGCAAGAAAACCTCTCATCAACCCAAAGCTGAAGACACTAACTAAGAGAAACTATATCTTTTGCATATGGATTTGTGTAGCCTGATGTGTGTGGCTAGTATTAACGGGAAAAGGTATATCTTAGTGATAGTTGACGATTACTCAAGATTTAACTGGGTTAGATTTTTGAAGACAACCGATGAAGCTCCTGCGGCCATCATCAAATGCATCAAAAATATTCAAGTTCATTTGAAAGCTACAGTCCGGAATGTTCGAACAAATAATGGAACCGAATTTGTCAATCAGACACTTCGTGAATGGTGTGAAAATGTTGGCATCTCGCATCAAACTTCTGTAGCTCGCACTCCTCAGCAAAACAGTGTTGTCGAAAGGCGAAATCGGACTCTTGTTGAAGCTACTAGAACAATGCTAATCTTTTCTAAAGCTCTATTATTTCTCTGGGCCGAAGCTATCAATACATCTTGTTATACCCAAAACCGTTCTTTGATACGCCTCTAATATAACAAAACTCCATACGAGCTTATGCAAGACAAGAAACCAGACTTATCATTCTTTTATGTCTTTGGTTCACTTTGTTATCCTACCAATGACCATGAGGATCTGGGTAAATTTGATGCAAAAGTAGACATAGGGATTTTCGTTAGTTACGCGCCTGCAAAAAAAGCGTTTAAAATATACAACAGAAGGACCTGGATAATTACTGAAACAATTCATGTAACGTTCGATGAGCTAACAGCAATGGCTTCTGAACAATTCAGTTCAGGAATCGGGCTTCATTATATGACTCCTACTACATCTAGTACAAGACTCGTTCCAAACCCTGTTTCTCAACAACCTTGTATTCCACCAAAAAGAGATGATTGGGATCGTTTGTTTCAACCAATGTTCGATGAATACTTTAATCCTCCACCGATTGCTGTCTCTCCAGTTCAAGAAGCTGCTTCTCTAAGAGCTGAAGTATTAGCTGATTCTCCTGTGTCAACTTCCATTGACCAGGATGCTCCATCAACAAGTATTCCCTCATCACAAGAACAAGAACATTCTCCAATCATTTCTCAAGGTTTTGAAGAATCACCAAAAACACTAACATTTTAGGATGATCCTCTTAATGAATCTCTTAATGAAGACTCGACTTCCCATGGATCATCATCTAATGTGAGACAAATCCACACTCCATTGGAACACCTTGGTAGATGGACTAAGAATAATCCTATAACAAATGTGATCGGTGATCCTTCTCGCTCTGTATCTACAAGGAAGCAACTTGAAACTGATGCCATGTGGTGTTATTTTGATGCTTTCCTAACTTTAGTAGAACCAAAGAACTTCAAACAAGCAATGACCAAACCGTCATTGATCGATGCAATGCAAGAAGAAATTCATGAATTTGAAAGACTTAAAGTCTGGGAATTGGTGCCGTATCCAGATAACGTGTTCTTGATCAAACTCAAATGGATTAATAAGGTCAAAACAGATGAATCTGGCAGGGTACTAAAGAATAAGGCTCGACTAGTTGCTCAAGGATTCAGACAATAAGAGGGTATCGATTTCAAGGAATCATTTGCACCGGTTGCTAGAATAGAGGCCATTCGTATCTTCGTAGCAAATGCCGCTCACAAGAATATGACGATCTACCAAATGGACGTCAAAACGGATTTCTTAAATGGTAAGCTCAAAAAAGAGGTCTACGTTTCTCAACCAGAAGTATTTGTTGATCAGAACAACCCATCGCATGTGTACAAGCTCAAAAACGCTCTTTACGGTCTAAAACAAGCTCCACGTGCATGGTATGATATGCTGTCAAGCTTCCTTATCTCTCAACAATTCCCCAAAGGTGCAGTTGATCCAACACTCTTCACACGACATACTGGAAATGACTTATTACTGGTACAATTTATGTTGACGATATAATATTTGCATCCACTAATACTGCCATGTGTAATGAATTTGCTAATCAGATGACCACTAAGTTCAAGATGTCAATGATGGGGAAAATATCATTCTTTTTAGGATTACAAATTTATCAATGTCCCAGAGGCATCTTCATAAATCTAAATATGCTGCTGAAATCGTTAAAAAATATGGTTTAAATTCTACTGATTCTGTTGAAACACCCATGATTGAAATCAAGAAACTGGATGAAGATCTACAGGGGAAACAAGTTGATGCTACACTTAACCATGGTATGATTTGATCCTTAATGTATCTTATAGCCAGTAGACCTGACCTTAACTATGTTGTCTGCTTATGTGCCTATTATCAGGCAAAGCCTACCAAAAAGCACTTACAAGCGGTGAAACGGATCTTTTGATACCTTAACGAAACCATTAACTTGGGTCTATGGTACTCGAAGGATACCGATATGTCACTCACAGCTTATGCAGATGCCGATCACGCGGGGTGTCAGGACACTAGACGTAGTACATCGGGAAGCGCTCAGTTCTTAGGTGACAAACTTGTTAGCTGGTCGTCAAAGAAGAAAAAGTGCACTGCTATATCGAGTACATAGGCTGAATATATTGCCTTATCTGACTGTTGCTCACAAGTCCTTTGGATGCGTTCACAGCTAACAGATTATGGCTTTCAATTCAATAAGATCCCTCTGTACTGCGACAACAAGAGTGCGATTGCTTTATGCCACAACAATGTTTAACATTCAAGAGCTAAGCACATCGATATTCGCTACCATTTTATAAAGGAGCAAGTGGAGAATGGAATCGTGTAGCTTTACTTTGTCCGGACTGAATATTAACTGGCTGACATCTTTACTAAACCTTTGCCTCGAGAGAGATTTAACTTCTTGATCGATAAGCTAGGTATGAAAAGCATGTCTCCAGAAACGTTGAAATGTCTGGCAGAGGAAACAGACGAGTGATGGTGGTAACTCATATCCTGTATATATGTATATATGAAAACATAAAAATTCCAAAAAGATTTTCCTATTTATAAAATTTTACAAATTTTTTAAAAAAAAAATCAGAAAAATATAAAAATATCTATCTCTGGCATGTCTTCTGAAAATCAATAACATTTACGGCCTTACAAAAGTCACTTAATAATGATACGAGGCTGTAAATGAAGTTCGAGCAGAAGTTTCAAAAGCTTTCCAAACATGCCAAAATGGCTTGCTATTATTTCCGATAGTAACCCGGTCTTCATCTTCAAGGCAAGTATGTCGTCAAAAAGACAACTTGACCTCATAACGGGAATTAATATTCTCGGGAATGAATTACTTTATATTCATTCAAAGGCTTGTGATTACTTTGCATCACAACCCATGCTTCCTTTATTCCATAAGTATACGTGTCAGTGCGCTTATGTGTCAAAATAAGAGAAATCTTATTTTCTTGGGTGTTGATTTTCAAAATATACAATAATCGTCTTTCAGATTCAACAAATCATCATTTTTCTCAAACAATTTTGATCCATCAAATAACGACTACATCTCTTTCAATAAAAAATGGGTCATTATTTGAGGGGGAGAAACAGTCAAAATCATCTTCTTCATAATTAATAAGGTGTCAATAGGAAAAGGTTTTAATAATATCGGGTGAATAATTAAAGGAGAGTTAATTAACTTTAATTCAATCGGGCTTTATTTGTTATTTGTTTAATCTTTTAGGGGTATTAATGCAAAATGTGAGACTTTTTCTTGTATTACTAAACCTTAGGGACTAGTTTTGCCACTTAGGAAACTTTAGTTTGCCTTAGGAATAGTTTTATAGAAGAGTTAAACCATTATTAAACCTCAGGGGGCATTTATGCCAAATCTCAAAAGATTTAAACATAACACCCCCTTTTGCCCCGTCTCTCACACACACGAACCAAACAAAACCTTAAACCTCCATTGTTGATTTCTAAGACCTTCAAGAACTTGTTCCATCTTCGTATTAAGCTCAAAGGTACACTTGTTAATGCTAAAACTTCTATAATTTGACCAAATCGTGACTATTCATTTAAAAAAACCCTAAAATTTGATTGAAATTGCATCACCTTAAAAAGTGTATGGAATTTGAAATTGATTGAGGGGTTTTGGTCTATTAGGGGTCTAGTTGTTGTACCCATAACAGTTTTTAATGGGGATAACTCATTCATGAGTTTTGAATGATTCTTGACATCGAAATAGATAAAAATAGGCAAAAACCTTGAAAAAGTTTATGAGTCTGGGTTTAGAATTGTTATAATTAATGATTGAATGCGTTTGAGTGTTAATAAACATGTTTATATGTCAAAGGTTAAAAAATTTGAATTTTCGTGTTCATATGGGTCGAGCATGACTTAAATCAATATTTTTGTGGTTAATTCGTGTGTTAATGATGTTAGAATGATTCCTAGATGCTATGTAACCAAGATGTGATAGATATTGTGGCCTAAAAAGTAAAAATATGTTAGTGTATAATTTTCACTGGCGAATTATACACATAGACTTTAACACAGGCGAACAATACATAGGAATTACACAGGCGAACTATACATAAGTGCTTAATACAGGCGAACTATACGTTTGTGTAGGTTCCAAGTTTCACACAAATGATGAACTAGAGAGAGAAAGCTAGAGAGGGAAAGTGGAAGGGAGAAACATATAGAAAAACATACTAAATGTGTGTGTAAAATGATTCAACCAACACCCTCTCCATGCGTGGAGAGGGTTTATATACATACATGGATGGGTCGGGCCGAGCTTTCTATAGGCTTTCCTTGGACTTTCTATAAGCCGGACCTGTTAGATTACTTAGATATTACATTGAATTGACTAACTATTACTAAGGCTCGTGAGATCAATAATGATCGTCACTTCACTAAAAATTGAATTCCTAACAGTTTGTATTTGCTGAGGCAAATTATACACTTTTGCATAGGCAAACTATACATGCATAATTGTAAGAGGCGAACAATACATGGACACACTCATATACCACATGCACTATAGGGCAACTATTGAAATCACGTGAACTCGTGACTTTTGGACCGACATGCTTATACCTTTCTTGATTTGATAGCTTGAAAGCTTTAATGATGCATCTTTCTTGAAGTTCAGAACTGTATGTGAAAAAAAGTGGGATAAAAAAAAAAAAAAAAAAAAAAAATCTTAGCAGAATCATGTCTTCCATCACTGCTCAACAAACCAATCTTGATTTTGAGCTTGTTCCCAAGGAAAATAGGCTTGATATCAAAAAATGCAATAGAAAAATCCCTTATGGATTGACACCAAGAGAACCCACATTTCAAGTCATTTTGGATGCTATTGCACTCACTTCATGCTATCCTGCATTTCTAATCACTGCTGATGTCCCTGAAGTGTACATGCATCAATTCTGGAATTCTGTATACAAGCATTACTCCTTCTACAGATTCAAACTGGACAAGAAGAAAAGATTCAAACTTACTTTAGAAGTCTTCAGAGATATCTTTTAGATTTGCCCAAGAGTACAAGGTAGAGACCTTGATGCCCTTCCTTCTGAAGAAGACACTATGTCTTTCTTAAGAGAACTCGGTCATACCGGGGTGATCAATTCACTTAATGATGTTGTTGTCAATCAGATGCATCAACCCTGGAGAACTTTTGATGCTCTTATCAAACGGGGTTTATCTGGAAAGACTAGTGGTCTTGACAAGCTTCGTCTCTCCAGAGCACAAATCCTTTGGGGTATGTACTATCAGAAGAATGTAGACTATGTGGAACTACTTTGGGAAGACTTCATTTACCAGATTGACAACAAGGTCTACAAAAAGCAAGAAAAGATGTACTACCCTCGATTCACCAAAGCTATCATTCACCACTTCCTTATTCAAGACAAGACACTTTCCTAGAGAAACAAAATTAGGATGCACACCTCCAAGGATGACTAATTGATTAACACCTTAAGATTTGTTTCAGCAAAAGAAGCAACTCAAATTGGTATGTGTTTAATTACACATACCTTTTACTTAATAAAACGACCCTAAACGACCAAAAACGCACATAAAATGCCAAATATATGCTTGTTTTTGTGATTGTACTGTGCAGGTACCGGATATTCACTAAAGGACGAAAAACAAAGCCAAACCGGACAAAACCGAGAGCGGATTTAGAAAGAGCGCGAAAAACCAAAGCCGAAGGCGTGCCCATCATCTACGGACCAACCCGGGCCCACTTAATGGGCCGGGTCAGCCCAATATACTTGTTTAAGTATATAAAAGGCCCATAATCCATTCATTAAGCCCATTTCCTTTTATTACATAAACTGGCCCAAAACAAAGTTAACTAGCCCAACCCTTAAACCTTTAACGAGTGTTAACCCATTTACCCCTTGCCGTTAGTCCAAAAGGACTGTATTTGCAAATACACTTATATGACTCAAGGGCCATTTTTGCCAACATCCTATAACTATTACACCACAAGGACCAACCCTGCAATAACCTTATACGAGTTGAGGGGCTCAAATTGCCAATCCCACAAACCTCTACCCTGCACCCTTTTATAACCCTTCTCGCCAACAACTGTACATCTCTTTCACACAATGTGTGTGTGTGTCTGTCACTGTAGCAACCAGACAAAAACCAACCCCACTCTTCACCCCAGTCCAAAACATCACCCTCACCCCCACATGGCCCTCATGAACAGGTTGGCAATCCTATGCCTTTTTATTGGACGAATACATTCAAGGGTTGGGATTAATTGGATTGAAGGCCAAGGCAATTGAAGGGCCAAGATGTGTTTTGGTTTCCTTTCACATGAAAAACACAACAAGCACACAAGCTTTGAAGTCACTACTTATAAAAAGGAGAAGAAGACAGAAATTGAAGACTTATCTAGGAGTAGAGTAGATTAGCTTTTAATGTTTTTTTTAGTTTTATGTCTTATTTTAAATTCTGTCATTGTTTTCAATCTTGTAAGATTTACCTTTTAATGAAAATTTAAGTTTTATGCAAATCTGTCCATTTTCCTTACTTAACTGCTTATTTCATTTGGCTATTTTAAGTGCTTTAATTCTCAGTTCTAATTGCTTATATTTGCTCATAGTTCTTTAATTTTGATCTATTTTCAGTTTTCTTAAGATTGCTTAAGATGTTTAAGCTAAAAAATAAGATTTGGTTTCTTTAAGGGGTGTTTGGGTCAAGGGGTAAAAACGGGTCAAAATGGTTTACAATGGGTTTTGACAATTGAAGTAACCTAGTTTAGCCCTAAGTGATGTTAAAAATTCAGCTCTCAAGTTTGTTTTTGTGTTAAAAGTAAAAGTTAGGATTAAAGTTTTCATCTATGAACTTGTACCTTTTTTTTATCTGTCTGTTTCAATCAATCTTATTTAGTAATGTTTTCATGTCCATTTTAGAGTTTTCCATGTCTAAATATGATTAGAATTCTAGTAGTTAAGGCCCTCTCTTGTGTTTGTTGTTAGAACCCAACATCTGTCAAGTTATTCTTAAAGAACTTTTAGCCTTAAACTGTCTTTTTCATCTTCAATTTTTAGTTAGTCAAAATACTTTTTAGGGTCTAAACTTTTGTGTATAAGCTCCTTAGGTTGCATATTTCATCTGTTTTAACTCATTTTAGTTTTTGAAAGTCCTTTACTAGCTTAAATTTAAACCTGAAATTTGTCCCTTATTTTTAATGAAAACCAAATCAGTGTGTGCTGATCCAAACAACCTTTTTCAAAGTGATTTCTAACTTATATTTAATTTCAAAATTCCTTTTTATTGTTGATATGTGCTATTTGATGACCCAACTCAATCTGTTTTAAGCTTGTAAGCCCATAAGTTTCTTTTTGCTCAGCTAAATTTAAGCTCAAAAGTAGCATTTGTGGCTGCTTTGTTGACTGTGTTTAGCAATTGTGCTTATTTGCCTGGTTTAGCTTTTCTGCTTATATCTAGTTCCTTATTTGGTTTAAATTTGCTTATTAGGTGATTAGTGTAGGTCTGCTTTTACTCAGTTAGTTTTTTTCCATTTGCTTATTTTGCCTAACTAAGCCTAGCAGTTAGCTTGATTTAAGACTTAGTATATAATAAGTAAATATGCCCTTATTTAGTTGCTAATTTTCTAGCTTATTTTTCAGATTTATTAAAAGTCTCTTTTTTTAATTGTGCTTATTTTTGTATGTAGTTTAAGTTTTTAAAAAGAAAAATGAAAAAAAAGGTGGCCATGGGGCTCGAACCCATGACCTCCCCCTTTAACACAAACGTCCTTAACACACACTTTCAATGCCAGTAGCGCCAGTAGGGCCATCTGGTTTTCTACTACACAATTAAATTCTTAAGCTCTCTTTGCCCATTAAGCTTCAGCCGTTTTTAGCTTATTTACAGCTTATCTAGATAAGTTATGTTGCCACTTTTATTTTTCATAGGTTCTGCTCACTCTCAAGCACTTTTTGTGATTTTTCTAGATTTTTAATAAATCGTTTAATATTTTTTATATTTAATTTTTATTAAAATCGTTTTTAATTCATAATAAAAAATTTAAAAGTCAAAAAATATAATTCTTTTTTTAAAAATTTTCTTTTATCATATAAGACCTAGAAAAAATAAATTTGCTTTCGCAGGGTTAAAATTTTAGATTTTCTTTTTTTAAAGAACGGAATTGAATCCCGTTCTCGTTTTCTTCGTTTTTAACTTTAAACGCTCTCGGCTTAGAATTTCCTTAGCTTTTTCTTATACTTTAGTCAATTAAGATTAGGAAAAGTTAAAAAAATCATTTTAGGTTTAAATTTTGATAATTTAGTTTTTTTTAGTCGCGTTTTTTTGGATTCCCGTTAACGTTTTAGGATTTAACTTAAATTGCTTTCGTTTTAGGGTTTTCATTTATTCGTTTTTGCATGTTATTAGTAGATTTAAAACCCCAATTTGTTATTATTCAATCATAATTCACAAACTGAGACTCGATTTTCAAATTCACGCCTCGACGGGAAACGACCCGGGGGATTTTTGATTTTCCTTTGGATAAAAGGAATTTCTTTGAGTCTTTCGGAATACTTATTATCATTGATATTTTTGGGCCTTATTATTATATATTTATTATATTTATATAGTATTTATATGTAGTAAAAGGACTTATCAATTTTTGGCGCCGCTGCCGGGGAGGCCGTGAGACGATTATTGAGTTGAAGTTTGTTGTGCCTTGAAGACCCTTCCTTGTGAAGTTATCATTCTCGTTTGTGAATATTTTCCTCTTATTTTTATAAAAATATAAAATTATATTTTTTCTTTTTATTATATAAACAAGAAAAACCAAAAATATTAAAACGTTGTCCATAATAATAAATAAAAATCATCATCAATATAATGCCTTTCAATTGATGCATTATCATAATAAGTTCCCGAACAAAAGATTTAAAACTTGCCTTTGTGTCACTTGTGAAGTACGGGTCACCTTTAATTGATAAACAAACTATAAGAGGGGTATAAGGCGGGTTGTTCCGAGGAACTACAACCCTAAAGGAGAAATGTTTTTAATAGCTTCGCGCTTTCCTACTGCTCCGCTCCTTTGTGCGTTTTTCTTTGAAAGAGTTACCGTGAAGCTTGTTGATTATTGGTTTAAGTTATTCGATCTCGTTTTGTCCTTTAATAAAATATGTTGTTTAAAAAACTTGAAAAACCAAAAATAATCTCCTTCAACCTCTTTTTCATTTAATTCTTATTTTATTGACCCTCTAATTTAATTCTTCTTCTTATCCCTCTAAATTGTTTAATTCTTATGGCGTCATTCGATTATCGTTTGAATCCCCTCTTCACGATTATGGAATGTTCGTCTTGTGGAGCTTTGTACAATAAATCTTGTGGTTGTTCTAAAGGAAGTCTCGTAGACAAGTTCGTTCGTGATCCTAATAAAATACCCGACTCCTCTCAACGACCCCGTCAGGTGTCACACCCCGCCAAGGCGGAAACGCGAAGCGTAAACAAGAATGGATATCATCACAACAAATGGTGTATATAGAGAATACTAAAATGAAAGCTAAAGTAAAGCAAAGACACAAAGTGTCATAACAATACCTAAAACCTAACCAAAATCCAAAAG
>BQNB010153528.1:0-15631 GCA_026074375.1 Tanacetum coccineum
GATTGTGAGCAAAACATGGATAAGTTCTTTCGTTATTGGATCATATCATTGATGCTATTGGACGTTGGGTATTAGTGTTGCCTTGTACTAAAAGGTATGTTTTTTGTGAGATATCGTTGGTTGCTTGGTGAGTATTAATCTTATGTTTAGGGTTTTGAACATAAGTTGATACTGTTATATAAATGTTCTATTTAATGCTGCCAAGGTAACTTTAGTACTGCAAAGAATACTTAATACTGTTCGTGATACTGCTAGCGTAAAAAGCAATATTAAGTTAATACTGCTAGGGCTTCAAAGAGTATATGCTGCTAGCTTTGTCAAATATCGGGTAACACACATATTTGTTCTCGGATTGGTTTTGATAGAAAAAGGCCAGTTTTGGGATTATTTGAAGAATTGGTTATGGAGACGATTGTTTATCACTTATTTGACGATGAAGTGGAATTACTTAGGTATGTGTTCTTATCATATCTTAAACGGCTAGCAACGTTTAAAGATAACTTGTTCGTACATAAAATCGTTGTTGATGAAGACTTGTCAAATCTAGCAATGTGTGATCTACAAACTTATGGTGCTCAAAGCGCACATTTGCTATCACTTAAAGGAGTTACGTTGTAGTGCTTAGTGTCTCATTTAGATAAGGATTTTGTAAGAATGAGGATTTTTATCAGAGTGGGCGTCGTACTGTATACTTCAATGGAGTTATGTGATGAGCCTCTCTTGAATCTGTTTGTGTGACCTTAATGCGCAGTTTTACAAAATGTGATTAATGAGGTTGGTGTTGGTCGTCAGTATTGTGGTGGCATGCGTGGCGCTAGGAGGTGATTCGGTTTTGGTGCCTAGAGGAGTCTTGGTGCACGCGGATGTTGCTTGAGATTGTTGAGCGCGCTGCTTTTTGTTGCTGTCATTGTATTAGAGAAGAGAGTCTTAGTTATCTCTCATGAGAAGAGCTGCGACTCCGACAGATGTGAACTGTGTGTGGGCTGCTCACTCGTTGTCAGACCAGAAGGTGTTGTGCTTGACGTCGGGTTTCGGCTAGAGGCTCAATGCTGAGTGTGGAGGTATTATTGAGGGAAGGCTCTGTTTTTGTGAGTTTGGACGCTTTTTGTACGCGTTGGTCTCGCTGCTCGATGTTTTCGATGTGTGAACTTGTATCTGTGTAGAAGAGATTGGAGTACGTGTAAGGGCATCCGCGTCTTTTAGATGAGATGTGAAAGAAGTGGCGCACTCTCTGTTGGGTGGATTTATTAGAACCCATGTGTGAGGAACGTAAAGAATGAGGACGGATTCGGTGGTGGGTAAGGTAGTAGAGAAAATGGGTGGTGTTGGCGGCCGCTTTTTTTGTGTGTTTGTTTGTATGAAGTGATTTAGAGAGAGGGTGTAGTATATTGCGGTTGAGAAGACTGTGTGGGGAGATAAGGGGTTGGCTAAATTTGTGAGTGTTGCGCCGTTTGTGTTTTGGGGGGATTCTCCTGTCTTTGTTTCGCGAGAGTGTGGTTAGATTTTAGAATAATGCTGGTAGGTTTTCGCTCAGTAATTGTCGCTCGTCAGTATAGAGTACGTTGGTTCGCGCTTTGTGGTTGAGAGAGAGACAGAAGGGAGGATTTGGGCAGGTGTTGAGAGGGTTTTGGGGGGCTTTATAGTAGATCGGTGGTGGTGGAGAGTGGCGCTCCATTTGGGTGTTTAGTGGGGGATCCTTTATTGAACTTTTTTTTGGAAATTGCTTGAAGGGGCTGTAAGTGGGAATCCGGTGTTGTGGGTTGTTCTTGTTGATACGTGTTTTGTTGAGAGACTGGATGTTTGTGGGATGCAGGGTGGTTTGTGCGAGACTGTTGTTTTTGTGGCGCTGCTGTTTTGGACTCTTTGCGGTTTGTTTGTGGTGGCTCACATGGATTCGCGCGGTTGCTCGCGGTCGGTCCGGTGTGGATGCGTTGTGTGTTGTTTTGTAACTGCTGGTTGTTTTGTTGTATGTGGATATGTTGGGTGGTGATGTGTGTGGACCGTGTCACATAGCGCAGTCTCGAATAGAGCTCAGGTAGCGCTCTGCTCGTCAATTTGGAATCGAGCTTAAGCTCAGGGTATTGTTTTGCTTAGATGTGTTGGTGTGGGTATGGTTGGTGTGGGTTTAGTTTTTGGGTTTGTTAGTGTTTAAGCCGTATTAATATGGTATGTTATTGGTAGTGTTATAGACAGAGAGTGTTTAGGTTCAACGCGCTAGAGTGTGCTTAGTAGGTGTGCAGCGTTTATCTGTAGTTAGCGCTGAAATCTTGGGCTTTAGTTTCATTATATAGGAGACGCAGTAGCGATATTGTTGTGCGGAAGAGCCCTCTCATAGGCGCCTGAGATCGTGTCTTCAGAAAGAGGTTGTGGTGTAATTGGTGGTGCTCTAAGTGGCGGTGGAGTTTAGGTGAGAGTGGCATACGCCAGGCCTAAAGAGGTGAGGTGTTGGCGTGTACGCGAACTTTTTGGTGTCCCACTGTGGTACTTGGTGAGAGGATGATTCCGTGGCATTTCCTGTGAGAGTCGCGCCAGGGAGTCTCGTTGTTTGGTGGATGAGCGAGATCGCTTTTGCGCGCACTCCGCGGCGCGGGGATGGTAGTTAACAGTTTTGTCGCAGGGTGAGGGATCTCAGGGCGCTCGTGTTGTTTGGGGAAGATTGTTTTGCTAATTTGTATTGTATTGGAGGGGACGTACGAGATGGTGTGGATTGTGGGGTTAGTATGGATCTCTGGGACAAGCTTTGTTGTAAATAAGGAACATAAGAGAGAATACAGATTGGGAATAGAGAGAACGTGGTTAGGATCATTGGAGGCAGCGCTGTTTGAATGTGGGGCAGAACGTCTTGTGGCTCGGGGGATATGATGTCGCGCTTGGGTGGGTTGGTTGTTGGGGTCATAGGGGACTCAGAGATCGTTGTGCGATAATTGTCGGCTCGACTTCGGAGCTTGTCGTGCTTTTCAGCTTTAGTACCTGCGAGAGGTGTCGGTTGCTAGTGTGGGTTGAGGTGGAGGCTAGGTATAGTGAAGGGGAAAAAGGTAGGTGGTCACAGCTTGTCTGAGTTGTACTCAGTCAGAGTATGTGTGAAAGTCGCTTTGGGATTGTGTGGGTACGCTGTGTGGCTAGACGGGTGGGATAGGGCGTCGCAGGCGGCATGATTCGCTCATTCTCAGAAGAGACAACCGTTTTGGGCGCTTGGATGCGCTGCTTATTATGGCTGTGTTCGGGTGCTAGTTCATGCGAGATTTACCGCGCGTTTATATTGTGGTAGGCGGCGGCGTAGTTTTGTGTTGTCTCGTATAGGGTGCCCTCGACATGGGGCGCGTTCGCATCGGCAGCGCTTTGCCGTTGTGTCGCAGCCCTGTAGTTTCTCATGTTTCGATTAGAGTACCCACCCCGTTGGTCGGGGTGTCTGGTGTGGCGCAGGTTTGCTCTATCAGGGGTAGGATTTGCATGCACTTCGAATTCTACGTCAGCTTAGATCTTTGATGTCGCTTGGCGTCCGGCTTGTAGTCCATGTGTCGCGAGTTATTGCGCAGTGTCTGGAGGGGTTGGGGTTGGTGTGTCTGTTGTCTGTTGGGCGCAGATAGAGTTGCTCGCGAGAGTTAGGGCGGATTTTACGCTGTGCTCGTGCGCTCTCAGAATGCAGTATGTGTTTTTTTTGTGTTTGAGGGGTGGAAGGTGGTTGTGGTTGGACTTGAGGGTCTTCCGCTTTTGGGATTGTGTCCTAGACGGTCCGTGTCTCGCGCGTCCGTGGTTTCGCGCATGTCTCTTTTAGTTCGCCTAGACTAGGCTGTGTGCTCTCTCGTACGCTTTAACCTTTGGCGGGATTCAGAGGAATTGATCTATATGAAGTTAATGGAGAGTAAGTAGAGCATGTAATGATGCTTATTTGCCGATATCAATGGGGATTGTTTTGGTAGTATATTCTGTGTTTTGATGAGAGAATCTGTGAGTTGTGGTAGAGATTTAGAGAAGAAGAGATAGGTTTATAAGAGTCGCGACTCACCTCCACCTGCGTAGTCGATGTCTGATAGGGAGAAAGAATTGTTGGAGGTGTTAAACGTCTATGGATGGCGCCCCAGAGAGAGATAGATACGTGAGGGCATACGTAGAGATGAGATGTCTTGTGTTTGGTGTGGAGTGTTTTTTAGTCTGTCTGGTGTTTGGGATGGAAGATTGGGGTTGCTGGGTTATTTGTTTTGTGTTCAAGTTACTCGTCAGGCATATCTCTAGCTAGCACTCGGCTGTGAAGTATGGAGTGCTATGGTAGTGGCGCATTCTTTGATCGCGCTGCTTGGGGTGGCGTTGTTTGGTGTGGTGTCGCGCGCCGCATTTGGTACAAGTCGACGGTTGGGGTGAAAGTTTGTGCTACTCGTACTCAGGAGAATTTTCGAGAGATTTGTGTTCTATCGCTGGAGGGTGTCGTTCAAGAGTGTTCTCGCGAGGCTGGTTTGTGATTGGAGATAACGACTGTGGTGAGGGGGTGTGTGTGTCGCGCTTGGGCGTGGGTTCGCGGTACGTAGTGGTCGCTCATGTTCTGTAAACGATCGAGATGCAACGCTCGTCTCTGATGTTTGGGTTAGATTGAGTAGAGTTATAGGTGGAAGTAGAAAGAAAAGGCAACTGTAGAGATAGATTGGCAGTGTTGGGGAATGGTTATGTTTCTCTAGGTAGTCTGATGGGGCGTGGTGGATTGTTCGCAGGAACGGGGTGAGCGGTTCGAGAGCTGTTTGTGGATTGCCTATTCACTGAGACAGTGTTGTGAAAGTTGTTAATGTTGGGTAGATTAGATAGCCGCAAGAAGTTGTGTGAGAGGATAGTAGAGAGATGTGTGATTAGAGATGTAGGGATACTGATAGTAGATGTGTTTGGCTAGAGAATTGTCAGTGAGTAAGACTTGGGGTGTGTAAAAACAGTCCGAGCGCTTATGGCTGCTTTGTTTTTATCGGGCGACAGGAAACTGTCGCATGGATAGGTTTCGCTCTAGAGTGGGCGTAGGTGAAACTTGCAGGGAGGTGCGTAAGGCTCTTTGGTTTTCGGGGATTGGTTTTGTTGGTATTGAGATGTACTTTGTGCCGTATTCTCTGTTGATGGTTAGATGTGTGTGTAGAGATGTGGGTCCTTCATTGAGTTGGTGATGGAAGTGGTATCTTCCTACTGTCGAGGTTTGTAATGTAGTTGTTGCACGCTCTAGAGAGGTGTAGTCGGCGTGGTTGTTACTATAACGCATGGATGGGGTAGGATGTTGATTGTCGTGGCTCTGGGCTCATAGATCGGTGTAGTTGCGGTTGGTGCGGGGCTCTTGTTGGATTAGGGGGGGTAGAATAAGCTGGCGCGCTCGAGTTGTGTGAGTTTTGAAGAAGAAGGAGTGGTGGGGGGGAAACTGGCGGGATCTGCGAGCTATGATCGCTTTTCTCTAGTTGTGATGTATACTAAAGTGTAAGTGGAATCTACACATTAATATCTAGAAGTATAATGAATAGAACAGTAATTGTGAATGAACAAAGATATAAACAAATGCTCCAATATTATTAGATCAATAATACAAGTACTCTTCACTAGTACTAGGGTTTACAACCTTAAAGATTTTCTAAATCGACTTGCCAACTATGAAAACTTGTATGTCAACTAATGCCCTAGAGCCTCCTTTTATAGACTAAGGAGTCCTAGTCATCTTACAACATATACTAAAGATAAACATAAACTTATAGAATATTCCGATACAATCTATTCTATAATTATCTTCTAATCTTCATCTCCAAGTAATCCTTATCTCTTTACTCATCTTTATCCTCTGACAGTAGCAATTCTTCTAACAGTTGTAATCTAGCAGCATAAATTTTTTGTACCAGCAGCACTAATAAACATAAGCAGTAGTAACATTAGTACTAGCAGTACTAATATATTCTAATAGTACTAACTGTGTACTAGCAGTCTTAACTTTACCACTAGCACCACTAACTACTTAGCATATATTTCAGTCTTCAACTCTGAACAGTCTTAACTTTAACATGCAGCAGTAACTTAATACTAATAGTACTAACTTATACTTAACAGTAGTAACTAGCAGTAATAACTTTATACTACCAGTACTAGCTACTTAGCATAATTTTCATTAGTATCACCAACAGTACTAAGTTATGCTTGACAACACTAATGTATACCTAAGAAGCAGTAACTCTAAGAATCATCTTGAAGTCTTTAAGTCCCAACACCTAAATTGGAGGAACATAACTTTGGAAAGAAGCTCTTATCTTATGAAAAATTTCGCCTCCTCAAAGCTAGAATTAAGTGTTGGGAATTATATTGATTTGATGATACAAACCAATGATACAAAACAATGAAATAAGAAAGAAACAAAAGGAAAACAAAAGGATCAAAGTCGACATTATAGAATTCTACAAGATGTAGGAGTACATGAAGATTTTAAAAGATTTGGTCAAAGATATGAAGATAAATATTAGGAAGATTTGTTTCCTAATACAATTAGTTTTCCTTGTAAGTCTTATGGACTCTATTATATAAAAAGATCTATATACATTGTTTTAGGTGTGTTAGTTTGTGTAAACACCAGAAAAACGTTTGTGTATCCAAAGTGTAAAGATGTAGACGTCTAGTTGTGTTGGTGTAGCCCCAAGGTATCAAGGTTTCCTTGAACCCTTTTAGATTGTAACCGTTCTATACTGATTATATAGAATTGGGGCTTAGAGTGAATGTATGAATGTAAAACCTTGTTTAATAACAATGAATCTTTGTTTGATTATTCCGCCTTTGTTATTATTAATCCTAGATTAGTTCTAAACAAACTAGAGCTTAAACGATCAATTCCTAGCAAGTGGTATCAGAGCTACGGGGCTCTCGATCTAGGATCTACAAGGTTTTTATTGGTTTTTCAGTTTTTAGCAAATTCAGTATAACAAAGATCTTCTGTTTTTCGATTATTAAAATTCGGTGAAACTAAGGTTTTCCCAAACCCTAATTTGATAAAAGCAGATTGTGTGGTTTTTAATCTTTAATTATAATTGCTCGTTAAATATTAATCCTTGTTTGTTAATTCTTGGATATTCGCTGTTCTTAAACGTTAAATAAAAACCTTCACTTTTAGGGTTTTTAATTAATACTGCTATAAGTTCGTAACAAGGGTTATTGTTGATTGGTTTTGACGCATATGGTGTATGTGGCTAGTCATGGGGAGTTGATGTTCTATGCAACGATGAACCCTAGCAGCTTCTCAACAATGATCTTAAATCTTGTGGTAGGTATAGCAGATTGCAAAGGTTTGAATATCAGGTTTGGATTTTGACGATTGCCATGATGATGCTGCTGATTGTCTATTTTTTCTTATCATCATGATTATAGACTAAACTTGATGTCGTGGTATTCATGATGGTGATGTTGATTTGTTTACTCTTTCTTACATCATCATGATCAGGGTTTGATGTGAAGGTGGGTCGAACAACAGACCTTTATGATTTTAGTTTTCTGGATCGTGATTGAAAGTTGAGTTGAAACATGTATAAACCCTAAGTTTTTGGGGTTTTGTATCTATTGCTATGTCATGGGTTAAAGATGTCAAGTGCGTGATGTGGTGTTCAAGGTTTGCTGATGTTTGTTGTGTTAAAGCAGACAATTTGTTTATGTTATGGTGCTGGTGTCGTCTATTGAAAAGAAAGCAGCAGGCAATATACAGATTTGGAAAAGATGCGTGGTTAATGGCAGTATATGTTTGGGTTATGATTTGCGAATTTGGGATTAATTATGTTATGGTATTAATTCTAGTTTTGGTTAATACTGCTAATAGAATGTTAATACTGCCAGTATAGTTTAATATTAATACTGCCAATATAAATTTTAATGTTGCTTGGATATTCATGAATATGGATCTGATTATGAGCAAAACATGGATAAGTTCTTTCGTTATTGGATCAGATCATTGATGCTATTGGACGTTGGGTATTAGTGTTGCCTTGTACTGAAAGGTATGTTTTTTGTGAGATATCATTGGCTGCTTGGTGAGTATTAATCTTATGTTTAGGGTTTTGAACATAAGTTGATATTGTTCTATTTAATGTTGCCAAGGTAACTTTAGTACTGCAAAGAATACTTAATAATGTTCATGATACTGTTAGCGTAAAAAGCAGTATTAAGTTAATACTGCTAGGGCTTCAAAGAGTATGCTGCTAGCTTTGTCAGATATCGAGTAACACACAGATTTGGTTCTCGGATTGGTTTTGATAGAAAAAGGCTAGTTTTGGGATTATTTGAAGAATTGGTTACAGAGATGATTGTTTATCACTTATTTGACGATGAAGTGGAATTACTTGGGTATGTGTTCTTATCATATCTTAAATGGCTAGCAACGATTAAAGATAACTTGTTCGTACTTAAAATCGTTGTTGATGAAGACTTGTCAAATCTAGCAATGTGTGATCTATAAACGTATGGTGCTCAAAACACACATTTGCTATTACTTAAAGGAGTTACGTTGTAGTGCTTAGTGTCTCATTGAAGATGAGGATTTTATCAAGAGATTGCGGTCTACTTATACTTCAAGGAGTTATGTATGAGTTTGGAGTCACGTGGATAGTACAAGACACAAGACACAAGTTTGGGTTATTCTACTTCAGCATCAAGTTTGTTATACTGAGTTTTCTCCATCAATAATCATTACAAAAAGCCTACAAAATTTGAGATTCAAGAGATGGTTAACATACTGGTTTCAGGGGAAGCTTAATTGACAAAGTGTTTAACCATCAGGATATATTCGTGCACAACTTAAGGGGAGGGATTTCATTACTACTGCTAGTCATTATTACTACTGCTAGTTTAAGTTTCTACTGCTTAAATTCATTTTTCTTATTGTGCGTAATGGTGGGTAATTTGAGTCATTGGAAGGCTGGATTGATAGTGTGATATATGGTTTATAGTTGTAAAGATCCAAGTTTCATATCTTCACAAGACCCCTATTGGATTATTACAAAAAGGGGAAGAAGATTATAGAAATATGATTTGCAACGTATTAAATGTGGTGGCATGGAGATTTTGATTTAAGGGGAAGATTGTTTCATTCATGGAAGATCAAGATGTTGGTTTTGTAATCATCAAATAGGGGAAGATTGTTGAGAATTATATTGATTTGATGATACAAAAACAAGTGAAACAAAGCAATGAAAACAAGAATGGAAACAAAAGGAAAACAAAAGGATCAAAATGCCATAAAAAGAATTCTACAAGAGTAGGAGTACCTGAAGATTTAAGAAGACTTGTCAAACATATGAAGAATAAAGATTAGGTAGATTTAGTTTCCATCAATATTAAATATTTCCTTGTAAGTCATAATGGACTCTATTATATAAAGAGATATATAGACATTGTTTTAGGTGTGTCAGTTTGTTGACAAACATCAGAAAAACATGTGCGTATCCAAAGTGTAAAGATGTAGACATCTAGTTATGTTGGTGTAGCCCCAAGGTATCAAGGTTTCCCTGAACCCTGTTAGATTGTAACCGTTCTATACTGATCATATAGAATTGGGGCTTGGAGTGAATGTATGAATGTAAAACCTTGTTTAATAACAATGAATCTTTGTTTGATTATTTTGCCTTTGTTATTATTAATCCTAGATTAGTTCTAAACAAACTAGAGCTTAAACGATCAATTCTTATCATTAAGCAATGGCATTCTGAAACTAAAACTTCTGATCGTGTTACTAAACATGATAACTTGTAACTTATCAAGTCTATAGAAGATAAAATTAAAGTGGGTTTTGTGAATGATGACGACCGTGATTCTCGTATTAAGTTGCTTCAAGAGATGGACAGATTAGATACTTTTGAATCCTTTGATCTTTTTCCAAAGACGCGTGTCAATTGGGATATCGAAGGTGACAAGAACTCCAAAAATTTTCACGGGCTGATAAAGCAAAAAAAGGAGAGCTCAAATGATTCACGATATCATGAAAGAAGGTGTTTGGATTTTGGATCCTTCTTAAATTAAGGAAGAGTTTCTCAACTTTTTTATAGAAAAGTTCAAAAACCATGATTTGAATGTGGATTTCCCTCAGTTTGCTAACTCTTTTGGATTATGTGATCTTGACCGTGATAGCTTGGAGACTCCTATTTCTTTAGATGAAGTTAAGAATACGTTTTGGGAGTGTGGTAGTTCCAATGCTCCCGGCCCCGATGGGTTCTCTTTCGCTTTAGTGAAGAAATATTAGGATGATATTAAAGTTGACATTGTGGAGTATGTCAATATTTTTCTTGATACTGGTTCGCTGCCTCATGGATATAATTCTTCCTTCTTTATTCTCATTCCAAAGGTTAGCAATTCTATTTTCATCAAAGATTTTTATCTCATTTCTCTTATAGGCGTTCATTACAAAATCATAGCTAAAATTCTAGCTAATATGCTAGTCAAGGTGATTGATAAAATTGTTAGTCATGAGCAATCGGCCTTCATAGCTGGTCATCAAATTCTTGATGGTCCTCTTATTCTTAGTGAGATTGTCGAATGGTTAAAATTTTTTTGTTAATTTGCAAGGTTGATTTTGAGAAAGCTTTTGACTCGGTGGGCTAGAAATATTTAGATTTTGTTCTTCTTAATCTTGGCTTTGGCTCTAAATGACGTTCTTGGATTAGAGCTTGTTTATCCTTATCTTGGGTTCAGTTCTCATCAATGGTAGTCCTACCTCAAAATTTTCTATCAAACGTGGCCTCAGGCAAAGAGATGCTCTCTCGCTTTTTCTTTTTGTTCTTGGTATGGAAGGGTTGCATAACGCTCTCTCTACCACGGTTAGCTCGGGTCTTATAAGAGGCATCAAATTCGGTTCTCCTAAGTTCACTATATCTCATCTATTTTATGTCGACGACATGATTATCACTACCGAATGGAATGCTAATGATTTAGACGATATCATTTTTGTTTTACACGTCTTCTACTTAGTTTCGGGTTTAAAAATTAAGATTTAAAAATCTAATGTTTATGGCATTAGGGTTTTGGATGTTGATGTCTCTTCCATGGCTAGTAATTCTGGATGCGATTCAGGATCCTTTCCTTTTACTTATCTTGGGTTACCCATTTGTTCTAATATGACTTTAACATCGAGTTGGCATATTTTATTGGATAGGTTTTAATCCAAGTTATCTTCGTAGAAGGCTAATCTCCTTTCTATAGGGGGTCGTCACACCTTAATAAAAGTTGTTCTTGGTAGCCTCGGTATCTATTACTTCTTGATCTTCAAGGTCCCTGAATCTGTTCTAAATTCCTTTGAAAGATCTTGTGCAATGCTTTTTGGGAAGGTTCTCACGAAGCTAGAAAACTAGCTTGGATTAAATGGAAAAATGTCATCTCTTCTTATGATAACAACGGTTTAAACATCGGTAGTCTTAAAGCTTTTAACCTCTCCCTTCTCCAAAAGTGGCGTTGGAGGTTGTTATCGCACAAGAACGCGCTCCAGGTTAAAGTTATCAAATCTTTACAAGGTCAGGAAGGTGGCTTTGATAACAATGGTTGTATCTATAACGGTACGTGGGCTAGAATTGTTGGTTCCTCTACTTTTTTACACTCGAATAACATTATTCCAAATAGTCTCTTTTATTTCCAAGAGGGGTATGGCACGTGTATCCGTTTCTAGAAAGATACTTGGGTAGGAGATTCTCCTTTTTATATTAGATGTAATAGGCTATACCGATTGGAGCATGAGAAAGATTGTCTTATTATTGACCGCATTGATCATGGCAAATGGCGTTGGAATTGGTCGAGGCCTAACCTTGGAGCTCAAAATTCTGCTGACTTACTCGACATGCTTTTTAAAATTAGTTCTATAGAAATTAACGAAGTTAATGATACTTTGTGTATGGTCGTGGGGCACTGGTGAAACTTTTATTGTAAAGGATACTCGATGCATTATTGATTCGAAGATCATCCCTTCTTTGGCTCCATCGACGGTTTGGGACAAAAACATTCCTCGAAAGGTCAATGTTTTTATTTGGAGATTGATATTGGATCGCTTGCCTCATAAGTTGAATCTTTTTTCCCGCTGTATTGATATTCAAATGATCTCTTATCCCTCTTTCAATGGTAACATGGGATCTTTAAATCATATTTTCTTTGAGTGTAACATGGAATCTTTAAATCTCTTACCGCTTGCCTCATAAGTTCGTAAATGGTGTGATATTTAGTTTCCTCCTTTTACTTTGTATGAGCATTGGAAGGGTTGGTTTTCTTCGTGGCAGTAGTTAAAGAGAAGTCTCAGTGCTTATCAGTTATTTTTTCTTCTTCTCTTTGGTGCCTTTGGAGATATCGCAATAGCGTTACTTTTCATTCACACCCGATGAGGAAAAGTGACATTTTCGACATAATTCGCCTTTTCTCATATTCTTAGCTTCAGCATAGGGGTCACAAGATCTGCAATTGGATTGACTGGCCTAAATCCCCTATGCTTCTCTCGAGTAATGGTTTAGGATGACGTTTGTTTTTATTTCCTCTCACGTTCCCCGAGGCTTGTTTGGGGTTGCTTCAAAAATGCTCCGGAGTGAAAACCATTGACTCGGCCTTTATGAGCGGGGATATTTCTCTTGTCCTGTTCAGGCAAGAGTTTTTCATCCTTTTTGTAGCCCTCGCAGTTAAAGCCTCGAGAATATGCTAGTCTAGGTTTTTTACTCATTTCTAGTATTGTATTTTTATTCTTCAAGCTTCTAGCGCTTGCTAGTAGCCTTTTATTTATATAATTATATTTTTCCATTCAAAAAAAGTTGCGATTGTTTACGATTCATTGTGAAATCATTCCTTTTTAAACGCTTGTGTGTCTGTATCCCACTTAATTTTCTATCTCACACGTATCATATTAATTAGGAAAATATTGCAAAATTATTATGACCTCAATCGGTAAAAACAAGGTAATAAACTTTATTCATTTAAATTTTAGAACTAACTTCTTTAATATTAAAATTTATTCTTCCATTTTTTTTCTCATAACCAATTTCATTCCAACCGTTTATCATTAAATCAATCCATACAAGTGATTAATGTTTAATTCTAACTCCCTTCTCTTATCATGTCTAAGGTTAGTAATATAGTTGACTACGATTTTGTTACGATTTCAAATAACGTATAATTGAATTCTTTCTATGTTACTTTATGATTTAATTTTTTAATTGTTTTAAACTTATTTGTTTTTCTTATTTGCTGTACACTTTGGTTTTTAGTGAGACTCAGGTATTTACCGCTATTGTTACATACAATGGTAGTGGCAATTTGAAAACTTTGATTGGAGCATTTGAAAAGCATGCTCAAACAGACCAAAATTTTTTGTATTCGAGTATTTTTTTCTCGATAAAATAATTCATGTTTTTAGGTGTTCTGATACATAAGTTGCTTATCTGTAAGGTATGTAAGCAACCAAAACTATATTCCAAAGTACATTTTCTCCTTAGTAACAACTAACAAGATATGTAGATTTGGGTGTGACGAGTTTTGCCTAATTACTATGCTTTGTTACTCAAAACACCATATGTGATGAAATTAAAGCCTACTGTCAAAGGGATTCTCTCATTGTTGAATTTATAACATGAAAGAAGTAATTAAGTATAAAGAATTGTTTTACAAGTAGGAGAATTTTTGTTCATATGCAAATACTCTTTGTAAATTGGGTATGTGCATTTTTGTTGAGGGTTTTTTGCTTAGCACAAAAAAAAAATGTACAGGTAAGCAATGAAACACTAAAAATGGTGACCATAGGGTAAGAATGCATTAAACCATTTGATTAAGTCATGTTAACTATACATGAGTAAATATAAAAGTGTTCATGAAGAGAAGAAGTTGTGTGTGAAGAAGAAACAAAAGTTAAGTGTAGGATGTAAAAGTGTTATTAAGTCAGAAGATGACTTAGTTGGGGTTAAGGATTTGTTGTTGGAGAACAAAGCAAAGAAAAGGAAAACTAACAATCCATAACACATTGCCAAATCTAATTTTTATGGTTATCCTCATGCACTATAGATTTGGGCATATGAGGCTATGCCTTGTAAAATTGGTTCTATGTATGCCTACTATAACCCAAAATCTGGTTTTACTAAGATGCGTAACTTGTTGTCCAAAAGTATTCTAAAAGAGGACTAAGTGTGAATACATCTACAAATGAAGCTACCATGTTCACTAATTTGTCGATTAAATTTCCGGTTAATAATAATTTGAATATGTGTTTGCGTTTGTAGATTTTCATTTGTTTTATAGGGATTAAAAACCGAGGACAAGCTTCTTCCAAAACATGAGGAGATGGAATATTTTAAAACTATCACTAAGAGTGATAACATGACTGACGAATTTCATAAGATTGAGGAAGATGATGATGACCAACTAGGACCTAGAGGATTCAAATGGGTCAACTCAACCCGACCCAAAGCCGATAATGCCTTATAGGGTGGGGTTGATTCGAATCAAACTTAGCTTATCAGGTTTATCGAGTCAACCCTATAGACCGGATATCCTTATAGGGTCGGATTAGGGTCCTAATTAATTTGTTATCGATTCATTAGGTCAATCGATATGATACAATGGCGCATTAACAAAATTTTAATTTTTGAAATAAAAGAGATGTTTATTGCATAAATTTACTGTCATTTTTAGAGGCGTACTGCTTTTTTAGCTAGCATACAACACTTCTTTTATGATTTTATTCATTTTTGCTTACTGCACTTTATTCTATTTGTATAGTTCGTAAACAAGAAGCACAAGATAGTAAAATCCTATATAACAAATAAATTTAGTTCAATCATGACATATTTCTTCCATGATACAACATATAGCATTATAAAGCACTTACTCTCAAGTCCAACATTTCCTTTTGATAACATTAGCCTTTTTTGTTACTAGACAAGTAACCGGATAACCCGATAAATACAACCCCACTTACCAGCAAACTGATAGACCCAAATCGAATAACCTGATATCAAGTACACCAATAGTATTAACTGTTGAGGAGCATCAGAATGTTATAATTTTTGTGAATCTTTTAAGTGATCCATATGCTACGAATCAAAGACGAGTTATTGAATAGATTGAAAATTTGATAAATATTTGTGACAATGTTGGGGTCAATAAGAGTGAGTACGAGAAAGTGTTTCATGAAGTTGTTATAAATCAAGAGTTACGTGGAAAACTAAAAGGGGGGTTGAATAGTTTACCGCTTTATAATATAAGGTTTTAAAGTTTTTATAAAAATTCTAGATTCGACTTTGTGTGAATTCAACACTTACACAATATGAAAAATATACTTATCTAAACAATTAATAGGATAGTATGAAAAATCAACGTAAGACGAGAGATAAGAGTAAGAACAATCAAACCACAACGCGAGGTTTTATAGTGGTTCGGTAACGAAGCCCCTCTTCGCCCTACTCCACTCCTCGAGCACCTAACTCAAGAGTTTTCTTCACTATGTCAACAAGCTCCCTTATGGCGGAGAAAACCTTACACAACGTTGCTTACACCGATTTATGACACAACACGACCTCACTACTTGTTCACAACTTCACAACTTCTTCACAACTTCATAACTTCTTCACAACTTCTTCACAACTTCAAGACTTTACTTCACCACACTATTTATATCACAACTATCTAACACTACTTGGTA